>APFE031422019.1:11097-23063 GCA_000404065.3 Pinus taeda | reverse complement strand
ACAACACGAACTTGTTCTAAAATAGTTAATATTACAGAACAATTATGAAATAAATAAAACATTTTTTGTTAACAAATACTTGTCTTTGATATTCCTATCTCTCAAAATCTTCATTAACATTTCTAGTTCCATTCTTGATCTCCCTGAACATGAATATACTAAATTTAATTATTGAACAACTCCAAATTTTCACATAACCAAATTTAATAAATGACATCTACAAGTTGTCACATAACCTCACTACAAGACTGCAATCAATATGCAAGTCACTGGCAGATTGCAATCCCCATGCAAGTCTATCGTTCCTATCGTTGATGCTTTCAAATGTGTTCTCCAACATTGCGAGCTGAAACTCATCCAACTATGTTTCTTAAAGATATGTAAAAACCATATGACGTACGAAAACCGACAACTTCGGGATATGAAAAAAGATAAAAGCTAATTCTCTGATGTGGGGTAGTTTGAATTAGAAAACCGACAACTTCGGGATATGAAAAAAGATAAAAGCTAATTCTCTGATGTGGGGTAGTTTGAATTAGAAAACCGACAACTTCGGGATATGAAAAAAGAACGACAGCGTCCAGTTTGTAGTTGCTAATTGAGGATGGAATCTTCCCACAATTCAGCTTGAGAAAAAATAAATTTACTTTACAATAATTTTGTTTAGCAAGTATTTTTACATTTTTTTGGGTTCTAAAATTGTTTTTGTTTGCTAAGAGCTAGTTTTCATAGGAGGTAAGGAAACAAGTTAATGGCCCAAGTCCCAAAGCTATTTAGGGGGAGTGAAAGTTCGCTGGGGGTTATTCCAGGTGGCCTAGTTTCCCTTGAATAAGGTTGATGAGTCCTTGAGTCAACCCGCCAGAGATGGCTTGAATAAGGTTGATGAGTCCCTGAGTCAACCCGTCAGAGATGGCTATCCTCACTTCTGGTTTGAAAACCTAGTTATGATAGGTTTTTTCACTCTGTGAAAAAACTCTTACATTTCTTTCATAGTAGACCTTCCAGAGTTAACTAATTTAAAAAAGATACATTTTTTTTATTTTATTTTATTAAATATTAGTATTTTCATATCTTAAATAAGCACAAAATATTTAACTAAGCACTAAATTATGAGCTATTTTTACTGGGAGTGAATATCTATATTCCAACTTAATAACAATCTTATTACAAAATAATGAATATTACGCAATAACCACAAGGCAAGTAGGAAATATCTCCAACAATTAATAGAGTACCATTACAAGTTCAATGGATTTACACTTTATTCTTATATAATAATATTAGTATTTATTTGTTAGTGTGAGTGGTCTAGAACATGGGAATGTTGAAACTTGAAGGTACGGTGTCTGGCCTGGGCTAGAGTTCCTCAAAATTTACACGAAAACGGCCTGCCTGAAAAAAAAAAAAAAAATTATATATTATATGATAATCAAAATAATCAAAACTATTCAGATAATATAATATATATATATAATATATATATTAATATTATATAATATATATATATATATAGTGTGATATTATATTATATATCTATATATATATATATATATATATTGTAAATGCTTGGTAGGGCCGTCCATTTTCTATTATGTCTATGAAGCAAATTTACACCACACAGTTTTACCCGGTGGCCTCAACTCGTCCCGAGGAGAAACTGAGTCTGTTGGCCATCGGTTAGCGTTATAGGCCATCCAAAAACATAACTTATTCAGTCTTTCTTACAGAGCTAGGCATGTTTCATTCTCATGATAACAAACTACATAACAATAAAATCTAACCGGAAATTTAAATGCTATCCGCATAAACAAAAACTAAGCTTAGGTAGACTAATTTTCTTATCGTTATGTGCCTTAGTGTCCGAGGATACTAGGGTGGGATCATTTGTAGTTGCTTCTAGCATTCCAAAGATCTCCCCAATGTATGGGATACTCCTGCCAATCCGGTCCATCCTAACACCCTGTTTATGCAGTTGGAATAGGATCTTCTCCATATCTCTCTTCTAGTTGGGGAGGCTCTGCATGGTCACTCCCATTCCCATAGAGATTTGTTCAAGTGCTTTGCCTAGCAGACTTTTCATCAGAAAATATAGATATAGGTTGTACTTGAACTGAGTTATTCACCCTCTTGTGGTTCCTAGGTTAGGCACCATTATTCTCCAGACCTCAATTTCATCATTCGGTTCCAGCTCGTTCTTCACCTGTTCTTCCCAGCCCTCTATCAGTTTTCGGATTCCCTTGTCCACTTCCTCTTTGTGATTTTGGGTTGCCTTAGCTATGATGTGCTCGGCGGCCTTGCGAACCCTACAACCATCCGTCCTGCTTGGTCATTTGGTTGCCTAGGGTTCTAGGTCTTTGTTGCCCCAGCCATGGCCATGTGGTGCTAGAGCCATACCTTGTCGGCTTATAACCTGTAAACAGTTCGACATCGTTAGCTTCCTTACCTTTTCCATCGCAACATAGTGCAAATGTGATACCTATACTTCACTACCATGTCTGTCTTGCATCAGTCAAAGGCACCCCTATGCCCATGGGTGGCCACTAGTTATGGAATTTAGGCAAGAGTCCTCGAGCTTATCTTCCTACCTCGAGCCCTTTCCCTAGTACTGGTATTGGTCCCCCTCGTGCGGCCATATCCTAGCTCACAAACCCATCTATGGCCAAGTGCTACTAGTGCTCCCATACCCATCGACCCTTACATCTTCCTACCAGTTCCAGTCTGCTTCTGGCTCACCTCTCTCCCTTTCCTACCTCGAGGACCCCTGGAAATTTTCCTATGGTCCTACCTTGCCATTCACTCAGATTCACTCATCCCATTACCCACCCTGCTAGCTTCCCAACCCAAAGGCTAGTCACTCCACATCACCCTTGCATTGAGGTTCCTCACGGTGCCTACCATGCCATAACCCCCGCTTCTGCTCAAGAGCAGAGTGAAAACAATGCAAAGCCAAGCGAAGATTTCATCTTGTCTACCCTAGTTTCTCCCTAGCTAAGCTAATCCTCTCTAAGGTGGCCTTGCGCCTCTCCACCCTTCCCAGCAACTCTCCCTCCAACTCATTGGATTTCCCTTGGAACCCAACCAGAATATACGAATTAGATAGTGCGAGGGTCGGACTACATACAGGATGGTCGATGTTTGCCCTCGGCCTTCGCTGCTTCTCCTCCTTTCTGCTTTGTTGCTCCTTCCTTCCCCACTATACCTTCCACCTTCCCTACACGTCTAATACTCCCTCCCCCTTCACCACCTTCCCTTATGTCGCCCTTCGAAACCTTGCCGACACACCTCCCACGCAATCAAGGCAAACGACATTGCACTCCCTGCCTTGATCATGTGGGGTGCAACTGCAATAAATTTCATTGTCCAACCCATGTCTATTCAATCCTACCACCTCTCACACCGCACTCATCTCGATTGGGGAAAATATTCAAATATTAAAAGAAATTTAAATATGTAAATAATAAATATATAATCTCTCATATATATAAGTATATTGAAACAATCTAGCTTAAAAATACAAAGGAATGATTTTACATATGTTTCTCTACTTATCCTTAAGAGAAAAAAACAAAGCAACCCTAACGTTTAAGCATCGATTGCCCCATACAATATGCACACACAATCTTCTCCAATATATATACATAAACAACAAAAGAAATACTCATGAGCATGACATCCTAGATATCACTCTTACGTTGAGGTGCCACATGCTTCCTCAACTCATCAAGAGATTGTTCCAGTTTCTCAATTAAGGATATCAATTAAGGATATCCATGTTAAGGACATCTTTGGCCTTTCTTCCTACAAAGGTTTCAACATATGCTCATGTTTTGTGGGTAGTTCATCATATTTCTCTATAGGCTTTGTATTCCCCCCAAGAATGTCAAAACTCCCAAAAAAAAGTAGGTTTCAAAGCTCTCGGAACTTTCCCGAGCTCCCATTGCAGCTTCCGCTAAAAAAATAACGTTCCCATATAGTTCCAAAGCTCCAAGAACTATTGGAACCAGTATCCCACCTCTAAAGTGCAACAAAGATATTTATATATCTATATATATATTATATAATATATATATATATATATTATATATAAATATTATATATGACCACTCTCATAATATATATAGTTAGACATATATTGTGTCTCCGAATTTATATATAGATATATACTTACAAAGTTATTTACTCAGTAAGTATTTATAAATTCACTATTTAACTTAAATATGAAGTTTGAATAATAGTTAGGAATATGAATGATTATTTTAATTTAGATATTAAAATGAATCTTAATTTATAATAACTTATTATATAAATATATAAATAATATTATTAAGAAATAGTATAGATGTATTTCAATTCCATATTCTATTTAGAGGAATTTTTACTTTGTATAATTTTTTTCTCAAATTCTTTATTATAAAAGAAAAACTATTTGTTAATGTAGAGACATTCACACTCATTATCATAGTTATCATAATTGATTTGCAGTGGACATTACAATATATGTTAATGTAGTGGACACTACAATCTCGCAAGGATCAGTGGTTGACATAGATCAATAGTTGACAAGGCACTGAATTACATGGGAAAAATGAATTACATGATTTGTATTTGTAGAGACACTCACACTCGTTATCATAGTTATCATAATTGATTTGCAATGGACATTACAGTATATGTTAATGCAGTGGGCACTACAATCTCACACGGGTCAATGGTTGACATAGATCAATAGTTGGCAAGGCATGAGTCCCTTACATAAGCGAAAGTGGGGTTTTGTGGTGTCAAGAATCATAGTTACATTTTATATGAACGGCTTCACATGTGGTCAACTGTGTAAATAAACAATGGACAATCTATATCAACTATGAAATAAGGGGGCGATTAACTGTGTGGAGCAACTCGATAAGTGTGTTGGTCGCCACTACTATGCTACGGAGTTGTCTATAATGCGACTTTTTGGAGATTCCGGTGACGGAATCCGGCGGAAGAAATGAGGTTAAATCTTGATTTTTAGCAGTTAAAATGGTTTTTTAACTGCATATTTGGATTCAGTGCCCTGGAAAAACCCCTGGGAGCCATTGATTGTGCAGAAACTAGCTATCAAACTTGGGATTCCAATAAATTGCTGCCGGATTTTGACCGAAAAAATCTGCCAGAAAGACTTTCAAAAAGTCGCGTTATAGACTATTGCCTATGCTACTCTCTTTGATATTGGGTTCCATAGGAGATGCACAAAAATCGTGGAAAAGGTAAACACACAAATTAAAATAAGAACTTACAGTCATGATCAATGATTGTAGTTATATTCAGGTGACACCTTGAAATAATAGAATATTGAGTCTATACCCAGATTTAATTCGGTCCATATCAATATCACAAATTAAGGTTTGAAACATATATAAGATATACAGAATAAAGAGCAAAGAAGTCTGTGCCAAAGGAACTATTCAAATCAGATAAAAAATGCCATCATTGAGGCAATTAATTGGTTATCTTAATGCGCCTTTGCAAAACTGAAATGTTGGCAAATTTTCATAAAATTTAGAAATGTGAGTATTTCGAGGAGGATCCATTTGGCTAATTTTCTTCCATTCAACAAATCAAATCACTAACAGCTCACAGTGGAATTCTTGTCAAGCGAAAAAATTTCGGGGAGGCAAGAGAACCATGACTGCACCCTGTGGCCCTCGGGATGTCATTCCACTCCCCCACTCCCATGTGCATTCATTCTATGACATCTCCGGATCTTTGCAAGTGAATTGAGGTGGTAGAGTTCCTTTGTGAAACTCGAAGTGCGCTCACCTCCCTTGCCTTGCTGACGTCACAGGGGTGGAGCCCCGCAATTCATGTGAGTAGTGGATTGATAGGTAATTAGTTGTCGATTTTTGAAGTTAAATATTATAATTTGTATTAATTAATCCTAAATTAATTGTAGTTAATAGGCAAATTGATTGCTAAAGTAATATCTTAACAAGAATTAATAATCTATCATTAATTTCCATCTATTATTTAATATTTTAACATTTTAAACTAAGAATATTAATATATATCAATCACTTTTTAATCCTACCATAATTGGATTTTTCTAAGAAATATGGTATCATAAAATATTCTAAAATATTTTAATATGTAAGCAATTTTATTCTATCATACATATGGAGGCTCAAACTAATAATGTTTTTAACTTAATTTTTAAGTTAAGCATATAGATGACTTTTAATTAAGTAAGTTATTATTATGGATGTTTTATATATAGATGTTAAAGTATAATTATTTTGTGTTTATTTTTAAGTATGATTATTAATATTTTTTAAAGTCATAATTTTCTATTAATTTAAAAGTTTGTTGGAGTATAATTATTTTATGTTTATTTTTAAGTATGATTATTATTATTTTTTCAAGTTATAATTTTCTATTAACTTAAAAGTTTGTTGATCTTATCCTAACTCGGTTTGCTAAACGTTTCTATCCATCCAAAATAAATATTTCAAAAATGAAAAAGGTTAGCTGGCTAGCCAACCATAACTATAAAGGAAAGATATGTCGAAGAAATGACAGAATAAGTAAAACACCAAAACACGTACTTAGTCATCTAAAGTGATAGAATTTGGGTTGTATGGGATGGATCCGAGATGTGCTAGGAGGACGAAATGAAAAGTTGACATGTTTCTCCAAATGAACCAACCAAACCTCCAGCTACTCCATCTTGTCCAAAATGTGTATATGCCTATGCTATACCACCACCACTCGTTCTCAAAATTGACATTAGAAATATTGAAGTGGTGGGGATGCCATGACGACCTCGTGTTCCTCTTGTTTAGATTTCCCATGGGCTTCTAGCTACATTTTCACAAACCATCTTGGTGGGCCTATGGTGGCACAAGATGAATTGTTCCCCTTCCGTTGTGCATGCTAGCATTTGTGATGGAGCCTGGGCAAGCCCCACTTTGCATTTGTGCTCGGTCCCACCTCTGCCCTTTTCCGGTATCGACACCGAGGTTAGGGTTCTGTAGCTTGTCCACTGCCACCTCCTTCCAAATGAGAGCTTTGACGAGGTGCCATGCATAATCCACTCCTCAACACCCACCCAACTCCTATGTCGCTTGTGATCCTCTGTGGAGCCTCGAGCACTACCTGAATGCTCGCCAAGTCCATAGAATTAACACTCTACCAAAGTGGTATCAAAAACATCTGCCCGAGCCCAATGACTACACCATGGAACCGCTTTCATGCTCAATTTGGGCCACCCAACACTTGTCTGACCCCCACAATGTACACCACCACCAACTAAGTTTGCCATAAATTGAGACCTACTAGAGGCCTCGTCCTTCTACACCCATAGGTCAAGGAGCCAAAAAGAACCACATACCAAAAGCAATGCTAGATAATTGGGGTAAAGTCTTCCCCAATTCCACTAGGATACTCCGCTTAACTCCACCAGTGCATCTAGGAATGGACCCAGTAATAAAACCTACAACAGACCATAATTCATTCAAGACTCCCAAGGAAATTTGATGGCAGATTGGGCTTCAAAGGTTTGTGTGGACACGGGGACGCCATAATGAGAACATGCATAAATACAAGAGAAAGGAGCCAAAGGCTCCCTTCTGTAGTCAAATACCACCCATATCATAGTCCAATGAATGGTAGGTCACCTTATCCCACCACCAATATGTAACATCCCCGAAATAACAACACGTAATTAATTAGATTAATCAAATAATTTATAATCAACAAGTAGTTTATCAACTAGTTAATCATTAAATTACAAAATTATGAGTGAAGAGAGACAACCTACTTGTGGAATGCTAGTTGAATTTCATTACCTGCAACAAAGTCTTGGGGACAACTCTCCACTCAACCGTAGGCTCAGTTGCATAAAATCTTGCTACAACTGGCCACTCCCTGGCCCTCAATCAACGTACTACTGCCAGGGAATCCTTTTTCTAGCAACACTATTCTCCCAAGAGAATGGATGGTGGAATCATGAAATGATGGAATGTTTCTCATCTTCCTCACCATCTATTAAATAGAGCAAACATTGGAAGGGGAACAACATGCACACACTCCATGTGTCAACATGCAACTTTATTGCTTTCTTGTTTTATTTCTATTTATATTTATTTAGAGCTTTAGTATTGTTATTTATTATTTATGTACTATTACTCCTTTTTTATTTATTGTTTTTATTTATTTTCTTTTTTTATATTTTATTATATTATTTATTTTTTTTATTTATTTATTATTTATTATTAAGGGACATTACATACTTCCCCACTTTAAGGAACTTCATCCCGAAGTTAAGTTGAATTATTTAACATTTTATTTTGTTATTTTTTACTTCATGTTTGCCCTACACCGTCTGCTGAACTAGTATAACCGGCAGGCATCGAAAGTTTTCACAACACCCGGGAAATCCCAAGGAATCTCTGTCCCTTTTTCCACTTTCAGAACCAAGCATAAGCCTTCCCGGTCTGTATCCTAGTCCATGGCTAGCCCTAAGGCTCAGGCCTGACTTAGACCTTATCTGCCCCAAGGCAAGCATCCGGTACGGTACTCAATGACTCCAGGCATCTCACAAGGTTGGCCAACTCCCTTCACAACTCACTAAGGTGTACAACCCCATGCATCGAAGTCCTTACACCCCCACCAGACTTCGGCATCCCAATCCAATAACAGGCACCTAGCCTAGAACATCAGGCACTGGCCTCCTCAAGATGGTCCCATAGGCCTTCAAGAGCTATCCATCAAGAGCTACACAAGACAAAGGAACCACTGGCATATGTAGTGTTGATTGAGTTTGTCCCCAGCCCATATGGTGTTACTTATTCTCCCTCCTGCATATGAGCTTGCATGAGATAATAAAAGAAAACAGCCCGTTCGACCCATTTGTGGAGTCTTGTCAATCATGACACCTCAACATGCAACCAATGCATTAGCTATACAACCATAGTATCATAGAAAATAATCCACATGCCAAGTCTTGTATGTCATCTAAATAACATAACATTATTGTTATAACAACATTCTAAATAGTAAAGAACTACATTATCTTGCATGTCGTAAAATTTGCATGCAATTACCACATGTTTTACATCATAAAACACCCTCATAAGTTATAACATCAACATATTTGCATTAAAGATATATCGTGACATCACCTAATAAATGAAGCACTTGTCAATATAACCTCATATCATAACATCATTATACCTATGCATATCATATTCATCATGAGCATTCAACATCATTATCATACCAAATAAATAAATAAGCACCTCATATACGTCATTAACCTCTCATGAGAACTCTATCCATTTACCACATACCATGATATCATGAAACATCATTAATATGAGAATCATCAAATACTTTATCAAATATAGAACAACAATACACTATAAGCATTCTTATCATGAATTAATTTCATTTACGTATATGAACAATGAATGCTAACTATGAATTAACATTAGTTAACATCCCTCTAGGATTTATGCTATCTTATGAGTACTATTATTGTCATGATTTCAACAAGTTACCAACTACCCTTCAATAACAAATTCAAATTTCCAATTTGCATCATTCTTAGTAGATTATCATTTAGAAATCAATATTTAGCAAAACATGCAATCTACTCCATATGAATAAACTTGGAAAGTTTCTCATCACTTGGTTCTTATAGATCTGATGTTGATTTTCTATCTAAAATCACTTCAATACCATCTCACCATTCAACTACTTAAGCTTTTAAATTTCTCTCATATTTCATGAACAATCTCAATGTTATATATTTAACTAATAACTAAAAGGATCTATCCTATTGTAAATCTATATTACATCTATTAACCATAACGTTCAACCATACCACATTAAAATTTCTTGAGTTAACATTTTATAACTACTTGTATGTTGGTTTCTCAGTTCAAAAATGGCTAGTAACATTATCATTAAATAAAAACTCAAGCACAGAAATTTTGAAATATTAATTTAATCAATATACACTAGATTTGTGATTTTTCTTAAATTATATCCACTTAACCTTTTTGTTTTTAACCATTTCTCTTAATGAATAATTAATTAAAATAATTAAATACTCTAAATATTATAATTAAAAATAATAATTTATAATTTTATTTTTCCATATTGTTTTAGCAGTTGTCTATAATGTGACTTTTTGAAAGCCTTTCCGATGGTTTTTTCCGGTCAAAATCCGGCAGCAATTTATTGGAATCAATAGCTAAATTCTGCACAATCAAAGCGTCCCAGGGATTTTTCAGGGTGCTGAATCCAAATATGCAATTAAAAAACCATTTTAACTGCAAAAAAATCAAGATTTAACCTCAATTTCTTCCGCTAGATTCCATCACCGGAATCTCCAAAAAATCGCATTATAGACAACTCTATTGTTTTAATCCTAAAACAAACAGATATATATATTACTAAAAATACATTATTATATCTTGAAAGAAAATAATCACGTAAAGTTTGTAATTGTTTCTTATTTAGTTTCACACACTACATATTTTTTTAAATTATCACTTGGGAAAATGATTATTACTGTTACAAACCCTGACTTAATATTTAGGACATAATTTAAAGTGTTTGATGTTAATAAAATTGAGACATAATGTTAAATGATTAATTTCATATGGGAAAACTATCCTTTTAGAAAGGTAGCGAGACATTCTTAAACTAACTCATAAGTAATTAATAGCTATTTACAGGGCATATGGTGGATCGCTGCCATATCTAGCTCCCACTTTATAGCTCCCACTTTATAGGCAACTTGCCCCAACGTTTCTTAGATAAATGTTAATCAGTGAGGACCGAACTGAACACCATAATTTAAAGATTTCCCAGTCGTAATTACTACAGCAAAACCCTGCTCAATTTGGAAGACTACAATAAGTTACACCAGAGAATTATATCAACTGACTTTAAAGTTGGGTTGAATCATATATGTCAGCTAAATAAATGGTAGCAGGGTTTATATTTTTTTCATTGGTTGGCTTGATTTACTGGAACTGCTTCATAATATAGCAATTGCCCATTGAATTATCCCATAAATTTGAAAACAATGTATAAAACACTTATCTGCTGAAAGTTATATCAAATATATTTTTTTATACACATATTAACCTCCGAATAAAGGCTTATGTAAAGTTTTTTGGATAGATAACACCGGTTAACATATACTTTCATGAGAATATAACGAACGTGCCTGTCAACAATGGAAAATAATCTTGAACCTGAAAAACGTCAAAAAATCACGAGCTGTGAACTAAACATTCTTCAGAAGTGAAAACTGGAAATGTAAAATATCAAGAGTGTTGATTTCTTTAAAGTAAAAGAGGAAAGATTAATTTACTTCAAACAGTAGTCAATTTTGCATTTAGAGCAGATTTGTAAGTTCCATCTAACATGTTTATTCTTGCAAGTCTTAGATCATTCTCCTTCATTTTGGAAGAAGCATGCACTTTATGCGAATATAATTCTTCACGCCACCTCCTTTTCTTTACTTATTTGAATGTTTGTATTAAAGTCTCTAAAACATCCTCATCATTCTTCTGTAGTGAAACATGCACGAAAGCAAATCACTTTTTGTAACATAGATTCATACAGGCTTTTAGATAACGAGCAATAAGCCCAGGATGCACCTTGTCACTGTCCACCTATCAGAAAATCATGTTGAATACATCACCATTGAAAAAGGATACCAATGGGAGATAAAGCAGACGCATTTTTGCTTCTGTTGGGTTATTCTAGAGATCAAACTCCTACTAGATTATAACTGAAACACATTAATTAATATTACAGAAACAGATTAATAAATCAATAGGGTCATTTTCTGTGTAATTTATTGCAGAAAATTCATATGAAAGGATAATAATTTACATATCAATAATTAGGTCATATAGATTTTAACCAGATCAATACCAATCCTCCTAAACAGATTCATTTTTAATATA
>APFE031422019.1:792-10812 GCA_000404065.3 Pinus taeda | reverse complement strand
GCATATAATTGTTTGGAAATAAGAACATTAAAGTTTATAATAATTATTGTAAGGAAAAAAAGTAAAGTTTCTACTTATTTATCTCAAATTTAGTTTATCTAAATTAAACAATTTAGTATTTTTCTTTAAAATTTTATTTTGATGTCACACAGAGTTGAAACCCGGTCTGTTGCCATATGTAACACCCCCAAAAGAAAAACACATAATTAATTAGATTAATCAAACGATTTATAATGAACAAGTAATTTATCAACTAGTTAATCATTAAATTACAAAAATATGAGTGAAGAGAGACAACTTACCTGTGGAATGCTAGTTGAATTTCGCTACCTGCCTCAAAGTCTTGAGGACAACTCTCCACCCAACTGTAGGCTCAGTTGCACAAAATTTTGCTACAACTGGCTACCCCCGAGCCCTCAATCAACGTACTACTGCCATGGAATCCTCTGTTTAACAACACTATTCTCCCAAGAGAATGGATGGTAGAATCATGGAATGATGGAATGCCTCTCATCTTCCTCACCATCTATTAAATAAAACAAACATTGGAAGGGGAACCATATGCAGACACTCCATGTGTCAACATGCAACTTTATTGCTTTCTTATTTTATTTATTTTGTTATTACTTTTTGATAGCTTTAGTAATTTTTACTACTTTCTTATTTTATTTTTATTTATATTTATTTAGAGCTTTAGTATTGTTATTTATTATTATTATTATTTATTTATTTATTACATATTATTTATTTATATTGTTATATTTCTTGTTTTAATATATATTATATATTTTTCTTTTTATTTTATTATTATTTATTATTTATTATTAAAGGACATTACACAATATGCATTAGCGAACACCGTTCTGAATTATACACACAAACTGTCATCGACAAAATATCATTACAATAGCTATCGAGCTCTATAAGACATTCATCTCTCACTTGCCTATGCATCAATGTACTCCAATGCAGATATTAGGTTTCATGTGGGTTTGCTTTGGTATACCCTCCCACATGGCCCATTTGCATGGCATTCACATGGAGACATTGGGATGATGTTGGGCTCAGCCCTCAAAGTTCTCATGTTATCCACCCCGTTGGGTAAGTATGATTACTATATTTAATATATAAATGGATTTAATTAATTTGATGCACATAGATTAGGTGAGAGGAAGTTGTCTGACTATTGGATTTATGGCAATAGAATATATTAGAAACTTATGACTTAGTAGGAGCCAAGACTCCAAGGATAAGGGGATCCACACTTCACAGATAAAGAAGGGCCTACTCCTTAAGAACCAAAAGTATCCCTATGAAATTTGAAACTCGGTAAAAAAAAATAACATCCCAATAAACCAACCACCCTCCCCTAGCCTCTACCTATTGATTATATGGAAAACGATGAATCAACTTGAGGGGAATCATCTTATGGGCAAGCCAGAAGTTTTGTCATGGGTAGAAGCAGTAACCTCAGTCCAATAAATTTATTTGAAGGACCACTAACATCAATGAAGGCATGCATTCATATTTAGGTGAATCCAACCACGTTCTCACTCTTATACCATATACGAAAGGAGAAGCACAAGGATTAGGATTCGATAGGGGCGAGGAGGAAAAGATGGTATTTCATTTTATGCTTTTCCCACCTTCTAGATGTATTCTCACACGTCATATCCTAGTTATGGTTGGATAACCTTTTCAATGACACAATGATATGTGCTGACTATGATTGGAGAACTCTCTGGGCTATTTTCAGAAAGAGGACAATAGGTTTCTCTTCTTTTCAATTATGACTCGATAACTCTGAATATTTTCAAAGAGACCTTTTTTTGTTTTTTTTTAATTGAGCATAATTCCCGAATGGTTAAATTAAATGTTTTATACATTCACTTATTTTCACTTGTAGGGTTTGATCTTGTTTATATTTTAATCATGATAGAATAACTTCTTGGATTTAGTTTCAAGAGAGAGGATCGTATGTGTGTTTTGGGGACAAATAATCAACATGCAACAGAACATTAATTTACTCCGTAACTACCTTATTTCTTGAGATTATGTATAAGTTATTGAAATATTTAATAGACATGATAATATTGTCCATTGAGTATTCATATGTAATAATGCACAATCTGACCATTCTATTGGGTTTTGTGTAATTTATGATATTAATTATTTTTAGAAAAAAACTGAAATAAAAACTAATTTTCCCTGATTTATAATATTAACTATTTACCAATATATCACTTAATGATAAGTGCTATTAATGATAAGCCCTAGATCTCTTAGGTAGTCCAGCCAAAGATGAGAAATTCTCAAGGTCAAAGTTCAGAACTACTCCAAACTGTAATAGGTTTCTAGAAAATTGTAACTGCATCAATGGTTTCACAAAATAATTCCTGAGAAGTATGCATCAAACAAATGCGAGGAAATATAATGAACAAAGGCATCCCAACGACGTTGTCCTTAGCTCTATGGTATATTTGATGAAAATGTTGAATGCATAACCTGTTATAGATCTGCGATCATCTACATTTCCAACTCGATCTGAATCTACAAATCTTTCCAATCTAACATCATAAGAGTCAGCGTAAATAATACCGTAATCTACAGTACCTTGTAGATACCTCAAAACACTTTTTGCTGCATTCTAATGGCTTTTAAGTGGCTTAGACATAAATTGGCTTAGCACACTGACTACAAAATCCAAATCATGTCTAGTGGTGGTTAGGTAGATTAGACTCCCAACCAGTTGTTTGTAAAGTGTTGCATCCACTGCTTTTGAGCCATCCTCACACTACTATTTGATGTTCTGCTGCAATGGTACCCGTGCAGGCTTACACTGATCCATCCTAAACTTTTCTAACAGGCCTTTGACATACTTTGCTTGGGACAGAAATGTTTGACTTGAATCTCTCCAGATCTCAAGACATAAGCAGTATCTAAGTTTGCCGAGGTGCTTCATTTCAAACACCTGTGACATCTATTGCTTGATTTCATTGATTAGATCTGTAGCATCACCTATAATTATCAAATCATCTACATATAATGAAATCAACACTACACACCCTTGTTCATCTTTCATTGTGTAAAGATTAGGGTCATTTTTACTTCTATTATAGCTAGCTTGCAGAAAAAATGAATCAGTCTTCTCATACCAAGACTTGGGAGCTTGTTTTAGTCCATAAAGTGCTCTCTTCAATCTACAGACTAAGTGTTCTTTTCCTTTTTGGACAAACCATTCTGATTGCTCTAGATAAACCTCTTCTTTTAGTTCTCCATTAAAAAATGCAGACCTAACATCTAGTTGGTGCATCATCCAATGTTTCTTAATAGCTAAAGCGATTAACATTCCGATAGTGTTCAATTTAGCTATAGGGGCGATGGTTTCTTCATAGTCTATCCCTTCTTTTTGTGAGTACCCCTTTGCTACCAATCTAGGTTTTAGTTTTTCTATAGTTCCATCTGCATTAATCTTCGGTTTATATAACCATTTACAACCTATGGTATGTTTTCCTCTAGGAAGTTCAACCAATTCCCAAGTGTTATTCCTAATTATTGAATCATATTCCTGTTCCATGGTTGTTTTCCATTCACTACATTCATTTGCTTCTTTATAACTAGACGGTTCAACCACATTCATCATAGTAGTTATAAAAACATTTTTCCTATATCTTGCAGGCATTTGAGCTTTCCTACCTGATCTCCTGAGTGGTGGGGTGGTGGCTTCAAACCTTATTTGATCATCATTTATTTCTTCCTGTTGCTGCTGCTGTTGTTGTTGTTGATGTTGCTGTTGATGTTCATCCTCTTCCTTTGTCTACTGCTGAACCTGTTTGTTCTATGCTTATTCTTCCACAAAGTACGGAATGTCCCATTCCTCATAGTGCTCATTAGATTCTTCATGATCCTACTCATGGAATTTGACATCTCTATTAACAAAAATATTGTGAGTAGAGGGATTAAATAATCTGTAAGCTTTATACTATGAACAATACCCTATAAAGGTACATATGATGGCTTTTGAATCTAATTTTCTTCTATCTTCCTTTGGAATTTGGGCAAATGCTTTAGATCCAAATATTCTTAAGTGTTTTATTGCAGACTTATATCCATATAATGCTTCAAAAGGAGTTTTAGACTCAAGACTTTTTGTAGGACTCCTATTTTTCAAATAAACTACAGTATTCACTGCTTTAGCCCAAAAACCATTTGAAAGATTCTTACCTTTCAACATACTTCTAGCACATTCCACCAGTGTTCTATTTTTTCTTTTTGTTACTCCATTCTGCTATGGAGTATGGGGTACTATGAACTGTTGCAAAATTCCATGATCTTTACAATACCTGATAAGCTCATCCTTCCTGTATTCTCCCCCTTGATCAGAGCAAAGAATTTTTATCTATTTCCCTGTTTGTCTTTCAATCATATTTTTAAACTTCTTAAAGTATTTGAATGTATGGCTCTTCTTACTTAAGAAATACACCCAAGAAAACTTCGTATATACATCAATAAGCAGTAGGTCAGTGCACCTCCTAATGATTTTGTTTGCATGGGCCCACAAAGATCTGTGTGCACTAATTCAAGTATATCCCTCTGTTTCTTTTCTACTCAAATAGGGAATTCTTCTCTTTGCATTTTTCCTAACGTACGAGCATCACAATCATTAGGTACTTGATTTAGCATAGCAAGATGTCTTACCATTTCCTTCTTTTGTAGTAACAACAAATCATTGCAGTTGATGTGGTCAAATTTCTAATGTCAAAGCTCTTCTGTAGTCAGGATCATTACTGTCAATGCTCGAACTAGTGCAGGTCTCACATCCAACTTGTATAGACCTCCTGTTCAGATTCTTGTAGCAATTGTCTTCATGCCATCTAGCAGATCTTTAATATAACAGTTAGATTTAAAGAATTCAACTTTTAGATCTTTATTTGTAATCATGGATACATTAATCAAGTTCTTTGTTATACCAAGCACATACATACCATTATAAATTTGTTTGATATTACCATTAGGTAGAATGAAAAAAACTTTTCGACATCCTTTGATTTGATGACTTCTATCATCACCTAATTAAACTTGCATGCCTTATTGATTTCTTTAAAATCTTCGAGCCAGTGCTTATTCCCTATCATGTATGTTGATGCTCCTGAATCTACATACCAGATGTCTGCATCAACATTGTCATCACAATTTGCCATGAACAATCTGAAATTATGCACCTGATCACCTCGCAAGATGACCTGCATGTCTTTTCTACTTCTATTGTTCTTCATGATATTTCTCTTTCGTACACTCCCTCGCAATATGACCCAGTTTTCTGCAATAAAAACATTTAGTTTCAGAGTAGTTTCTATTCAGATGCATACCTTGGGTCTGATTCGGTCTTTTGTCTGAGTTTGCTCCGTTTTACTGTTGTGGACTTCCTTTCCCTTTAAAGAAGTTTTTGTTTGCCATCAATGCAAGATCGGCACTATGGGGCTTCAGAGACGATCTTCTTTCTTCTTCCTACATCAGTATTCCTATCATCTCTTCAAATTTTGGGATGTTTTCTCTGACATTTATCCCAGTGATGAACATTTGGTAATCATCAGTGAAACCATTCATTGTAATGGTTACAAGATCTGTATCGTCAATTGTATGACCAATGTCTACTAATTTGTTCTTCAAATCCTTGATCCTTGCTATGAATGAAGCAATGGTTTCATTCTTGATGGGACCAGCCCAACACTATTCGGACTATTAATAATTTAAATGATTGTAAAGTGTTACAATAGTGGTTTAATGTGTGATTACCAACGCCCTCAGATATTTCTAGAAAGTGATGGATGGCATTTATTTCGCAGTCAATGTTGTGTACTCGCCTTGGGTTGCGTTTCCCGTTCCTTGCTTTACCAAAAATCCTGCTCTGTTGCTCATTCAGTCATTTTTCTTGCTTGTCGAGCATTCATTTAGGTATGGTTCTGTTAGTTGGGCTTGCAATTGCATTGCAATTTCTATGCGCTACTCCTGGTATGCTTGCTGGTCCGACAGTGTGACTTTTGTGCTTGTTCCTTTATGCCTGTGTGGATAGTCTCTCCCCCTGGTTCATTGGGAAATTGAGAATGTTCCTGTCGTCGCCTGGGTAAGTGGTTTTATTTGCTTTTTCTGTTATTCACTCAACTGGCCTTTGTTCTTCGAGCTCGTGGTCTGGTATGTTGTTGTCAGGTTTGCAAACTCAGTGGTTGGCATGCATTCAGGGCTTGAAAAAATGGTATTCTTTGGTCCTCGGCTTCTATGCAGGTAGCCTCCTCTCTCCTTGATTCAATTTGCCACTTTCATTCCTCAATTTCTAACGTGTTTGCTACTTCATCTCAGCCGTTGGTTGGAACTCGTGGGTTGAAGGCTAGTGTTTTGTTCTCACTGCAAATCCTTCAGGTATGATGAATGTGACTTCTGTTTATTTGTTTTCCATGCACTGTAGTTACGTTTCCCTTGTCAACGTTGTGCTAACACCTATGTGTTGGCTTCTCTGTAGGTGTTGGGGTTTGTAGTTGGATGTATTGGGAATAAACAATTCGATCTTTGTTCAATAGGCTCTGCCAACATAAATTGTCTTCAGTCTTTGTCTTGTTTTTAGAACAGGCCTTTGGGTATGAGGGTTGTCTCCCCTCGTTGCTTGTCAAATGTGGCTCTCAGTTGTAGGTAGCGTTCTGGCCGTCTTGTTGTCTTAGGCTTTCATTTTCTAGTGATTGTGGATTGCAACTTGCTATGTATAGAAATAGTTTTCAAAACCCTAACCTAAGGTTTGTCGTCCATTGGCTTATATGTCTGTCCATGACTTCTCTTGCAATACTTCGGTATATTCTCATACATTTGTGTTTGTAATTCGAAGAAAAACTTACAGGAAAGAACGTTGGGTTTAATTTACCTGAGCTTTAATTATATGATCAGGCCATTGTTCTTTTGAATCTGGATTCTACGCCTTTGGACTGCAGTTGTTGTTTTACGACTATGCTTGTAATGTTTTTTTCCATGAACAGAAAATTCTGTGGTTGCTCTGACAATTCGTTTGATGGTCGATTTCAAAATTAAAAGTTATCGTATGTCCTGTGGATGCTTTACCCATCCTCGAACTTATTTGTGTTCGCTCCTATTCAGTCAACATTGTTTTCTTCCATGGAAATACAAACCCTCGCTTTGGCATTTTCATTTTTGTCTCGTTGTTTGGACTGTCTTCTAAGGAAAACAAAAAGAATTAATGAAATGATTTGTGAACATTATGTTGTCTATTCACATGTTCGTTAATTAGGAAGCAAAACGACAGTATAGTAGAGCGTACCGATGGATTGAATTGTCTACTCTGTTTTTATTATTACTTGAATGCATGAAATGTTGAACCTTATACATGACTTCCATTGTTATATTTATATGCTTTTGTCTATAGTCAATGAAACTGTGCAGTTACCTTCAGTTGTAGACCTTATAGTTACATAACTATTAAGTATTTGGTTCTGTCTTTATGACAAGATTTTCCTTTTAGACACATTTGTCTTTTCCTCTTAAAATGACAGGACAACTATTAATCCACTGTTTATTAAAAACAGACAAGTAAATAACCCTAACCAACCAAACTACCTTTGAATAATACAAAGATTAAGATAAAAACAAAATCCTACATCCTACTCTGACAAACTAGACATATAAGACAAACAAGATGTTAATCGAACTCTCCAACCTGGCAAAGACCAACACTCGGTCATGGTGCCTTAGCTGGATGCTCCTGCATCAGGCTCTCTGGGCAAAAAGAAATCATGGCTCCAGTCCATGAACTTCTCGATTGAAGAACCTATCTGCTCAATCTGCTTGGCATCAAGCCACGAACTGTCCTCAATAAGACAGTTCTTCCACTTGACCAGGTATTGCAGATACTCCTTCCGTCGAGTTCATTTGGCCACCTGAGTTTCGAGAATGTTTTCGATCTTGGGAGGTTGAACGTAAGGCATCTGTCTCATCCAAGCTTCTCCTCCATCCTCGGTATTCCATGTAGGCCACATGGTTCTATCTTCTTCTTCTTCTTTTGAGTTAGCAGTGTAAGGGAACAGGTCTACTACATTAAGGATAGGCGCAAATCCTATTCCAGGTGGCAACTAAATCTCATAGGCATTTGCTGAAAATTTCCAAAGGAATTTGCAAGGACCTATTTTCTTATACTTCAACTTATTTTATGTGCCTTTAGGAAAGCGTTCCTTACACAAATGCGTAAGGAATTCATCTCCTACATTGAACTATACTTCACTTCTCTTTAAATCTGCTTGTTGTTTATACTTTTGGCTGTTGTCCTGCAATTTAACTTTCACCTACTCATGCAAATCCCTCGTCGCGTTAGCAAAATCTTCTCCACCCGTGCTTCACCTTTCTTGCAGTCCAAGATCCCGCAACTCATGCACTCCACGAGGATGCATGCCATACAAGATCTGAAATGGACTGTATCCTATGCTGCAATTAGGCAAGTCGTTATAAGCGAACTCTGCCTGTGCAAGCACTCGATCCCACATCCGTGAATTCTCACCAATCAAGCTTCGTAGTAGGTTTCCCAGACTCCTATTTACCACCTCTATTTGTCCATCAGTTTGCGGGTGATAAGTAGAGCTGTAACTTAGCTGTGTATCCATTTTCTTCCACAAGGTACGCCAAAAGTGCCCTGTAAACTTCACATCCCTATCCGAAAGAATAGACTTAGGCAACCCATGTAGCCTGACAATCTTCGTTAAAAACAAGTGGGCCATGTTAGTGGCATCATTGGTTTTTCTGCAAGGGAAAAAATGTGCCATCTTCGAGAATCTATCCATTACTACCATCATCGAGTCATAGCCTCGCTATGTCTTAGGTAGACCCAAGACAAATTCCAAGCTGACTGAGTCCCACGGCCTACCCAGAACAAGTAACGGTGTTTACAGTCCTGTGTTTTAACTGTGACCCTTCGCCAACTGGCACGCTTTACACCTGGTCACAAATCATTGTACGTCCCTTCGCATCTTTGGCCAAAAGTAGAAATGACTAAGCTACTCGAGTGTCTTGTCCATGCCGAAATGTCCGGCTAGACCTCCATTGTGCTTCTCCCAAATAATGTTCTCCCTCATCGAGCAGTCAGGAATGCATAGTTGTCCTCCTCTAAACAATAGTTTCTCTTGTAAATTTTAGTCCAACCATGGACTGTTATCTCTTACCAAGGGATTCTGACATGCCTCATAGGCCTCCTTAAAGTCTGTATCAATCTGGTGCAAATATTTTAAGTGCTCAAAACCTAGCACTTGCATAGTACTCTCCTGCAGAAGTAAAGCTTTCCTACTCAGTGTATCCGCCACCTTCTTGTCCTGCCCACTGATGTGTTTCAATGCGAGGGTGAAACTCTACAAATATTCCACCCATTTGGCATGTTTTTGGTTCAGCTTGTTCTACTGCATTACATACTGTAGTGCAGAGTTATCTAAAAACAACACAAATTCGTTTCCCAGCAAATAATGCCTTGAGTGTTTTAATGCCTGTATAATAGCATAGAACTCCTTATCATAGGATGAATATTTCTATCTACTTTGATTTAGCTTCTTGCTAAAAAATGCAACAGGTTTATCCTCCTGGCAAAGTACAGCTCCAATAGTCGTACCGCTAGCATCACATCGAACCTGAAAAAGCTTCTTAAAGTCTGGCAATCTTAGGATCGAGCTCTCTGTGATTTTTTTCTTTAATAGCTGAAAACTTCTCCTCCCCGCATCTGTCCATCGAAAAGGCTGACCAACCTTTTTAATGGTGTCCAACATAGGTGCACAAATTTTGCTAAAATTTCTTATGAATTTTTGGTAAAAACTCGCTAGTCCATGAAAGCTACGTACCTCAAATAAACTTTTCAGAGATGGCCAATTTGTTGGCATTATGTTTCTGGTATGGTTATATGTTACAGATGTTGTACTTGATGGAAACACCCATGGCATGGCTCTCAATATGATGAGAATTAAGAAGTACGCAGGAGAAAAGTTCACG
>APFE031422018.1:54912-105100 GCA_000404065.3 Pinus taeda | reverse complement strand
AGTTTTCAATGGAGAACTTCTGGGAGATGATGTAATCAGCTGACCTTGTTCCTTTAGGCAGTGAAGCAACAATTTTAGGGACTTAGGAGCCCTCAGTTTATGGACATTTATGATTGGGGTTGAAGTGCCCAAAAATGTCTATAACAGTGACTAAGTAAGCCATGTCTCCAAATAACCATGTCTTCATGAAACTTGCAATAACACCATTCTCTTGGCCAAGTTTCTTCATACAAGAAGATCTTTTACACCAACACCATTTACCAATATGCAACTTAAGTAATCATCCATGAGATCCTTATTTGTAATGTATCCATCATAGATTATACGTCATGTATCTAGCTTCTCATCAATGAGAAAAGAAAACCATGAACTCACAATCATTTGTCAAACTTTCTTGATACCATCAAA
The DNA here is from genome assembly GCA_000404065.3 of Pinus taeda. NCBI lineage: Eukaryota > Viridiplantae > Streptophyta > Pinopsida > Pinales > Pinaceae > Pinus > Pinus taeda. Next base: position 104,692 of record APFE031422018.1, on the reverse strand, counting down.
AGCAACAATCCTCAAATAGTATACCATGTGAGAGCCAAGAAATATAGGAATATTCATCCATAACTTCACCATATCAAATTTATGCATCTTTGAAGGCATGATGACAAAAACATAAAAGTAATGAGTGACAGTTACATTATCAAATAATGAAGTTGTGTACTCAAGCTTTGTTTTTCTCCTTGAACTTATGAAGATCACCGTGTAAGCAACATAACATATGTACTATATGCATCATCAAAATAATCATCTGTAAATATGATCAGTAGCATCAAGACAACTATGTGGCTCAAGCAATATATAAGTATCATCTATGATTTCATCATAAGCAACCCATGACCGCAACATAGCATGATGCATCATTTAAACACTTCAGCAACATAAGCATCATCACCATTGATAAGAATCATTACGTACCAAGGAATTCTAAAGGAAACATAATGCCAATAATTCATTATTAGAAGCATAGAAAATTCTCCCCCTGAACTTGTGCCAACTGTTCACTATCAGATTTGATCATTTCATATATCAGTAAGAATAATCAAGGCATCATCATCAACCGGTTATACATCAAGTCATCAACAACTTATGAGGGCCAAAAGAAATTCTAAATAGCATCGAAAAATTATAATCATCAACCATCAAAACAGAAAAGATAATTGATAATTGACTAAACCATATCATACCCTTTTCTTGAGTTTGTCCCATTATTTCTTCATCCAACCAAAGTATACATGACTGTGTAGTTTAGAACTCGTGTATACACGTGACTTGTCTTCATAAGATCCGTGTACATAAAGTGAAATGATGAAATTTCACCCTTTCAGCCCCCCTTAGTCTATTATGACTGTACCATGATGGTTCTTCATGAGAGACTCCATTTTACTCTTATCTCCAATCATGTGATGAGAACACCCACTATCTATGTACCATTCCTCTCCGTCTTCAAATGAGTAGAGAGAAAAACCACACCTTTCTGTTCTTCCGTTTCTTGCTTATTGGTGGATCCATCTTTTTCATATTTTCTGATATCAATGTTCTTTTTTTAGTTTCTTACCATATTGCCTATGATGATCCATAGACTTGTTCTTGCATTCTTTTACTACATGCTCAAACTTGTTACACACATAAAATCTTATATGTTTCATATTCCTTCTATTGCAATCAATGGCTTTGTGACCAAACATATTGCAAGAAAAACAATATCCCTTAAAGTACCTGGAGCTAATGATCTTTCTATGAGACAGTTATTAGCTTGAAACATTATACTTCTACAAATAACTGCAACATATCCAAAATTATGACATATAGAACATTCAACATTATTGACCATAGGAAAAAATCAATTAACACTTCTAAATGATTTCCTTTGAAGACTTTCTTTCCTTGGTTGTTGATGGGGTTGACTTCTTATCTCCTTGTTGAGAATTTCAGATTTTGCAATAGAATTCCTTGCCTTAGCTTGTGAGCTAGATTCACGTTTAACATTTCATGAAAACCAATGCTAGATTTTGCATTAGAATTGCTTTAGCTTGTGAACTAGATTCACCTTTAATAGTTTCATGAAAACCAAGACTAGATTTGATGGAAAGAGACCTTTGACTACTAAGAATATTATCCAAAATCTTAGTACTACCTTGAAATCACAAAAGTTTATCCTTTTCTTCTAATTTATCTTTTAGGATATTTACCTCAACCTGATATTGATTTTCTTTTTCTAGATATTGCTTCCTCATGATATTTCTTCAACCTTTCTTCCTTCCTCCACTTGTTCTTTTAATTTGAAAATCTCATTTTCTTGTTCTTCAAATGCTTGAAGTAGTTATTTATTATGCTTATTTGATATTTCAAGATATTGTTTAAGAGAGACAACCTCAACTTCAATACCTTTACAATAACGTATTCTTTCTTTAAGTTTCTTAGTTGTTGTATCCTTTTCATTCACTTGATTTCTTAATGATGTTACTTCACCCTACAACCTTTGATAGTGATCTTCCTTTTCCTTGTACTGCTTCCTTATTTTGTTTTCTTCCTCCAACTGAGTTTTTAACCTAGTAACCTCTTCTTTGTAGGTAAATTCCCTTTTATCAAATAGATCTTGTTGATCTCTAATTTTATATGTGAGCCTTTTAACTTCTACTTCTATGGTCATTAAATTTCTTTCACTTTTACCCATAAGAGAAACTTCATTCTTTGATTTTCATATTCATTATCTTCAATATTGCATGAACAGGGAAAGGTATCACCATAGGACCAAAAATTAGTACTTGATAATTCTTTTGCTTGACCATGTTCATTTTGAGGTGATTTTGAATTTGAATACTTGCTTCCATCTAATAGCCAATCGTCTCTATCTCTGTCACTGTCTCTTTGAGATGTCTTCTTCTTTTGAGGTGATTTTTTCTTTTTCTTCTTTCCATTGTCTTGATGTATCTCCTTCAAGTGATCAAGCTTCTGCCAAAGGACATGCTCTAATTCCAATTGTTGGGAAAAAAACTGAGAAGCGGGTTGAATCAGTATTTTAAAAACTCACAATAATAATTTTCTTTTCTGAAATATATAACCGACTTCATTGAACTCAAATCATGTATGTACGCGATTGTTGCAAAAGAAACTAGTGTATGCTTATTAAACTTGTAAAACAACTAATTATTTATATGTTAAAATTAAACCAGAATGTAAGAGTTTTATCAGGAATTTCATAAGCAGTAAGTAGGTGTAGTAATAATAGAATAAAGTATCACACATAAGCAACACACATCAACACCAGGATTTAAGGTGGAAACCCAATGTGGGAAAAAAACCACCTGTTGTTGTCATCTCTGACTTATTTTTAATATAAAGAAAAATATTTTTACAATCTTGTACTATGCAGACTCATACCAGTACGCAGGCACCCACTTGTAGAAGGCTGCAACCTTCGTTCATTCTCCAGCTCCTATTGGAATGGAGCTCCAAGCCATTGGATCTTGTATTGGCGTAAATCTGTACTAGTACACATGCACCAACCTGTAGAATGCTACTACCTCACTCATTCTCCAGTTGCTACTGGAAGGGAAATCCAACCCCCTGATCTGATTTACCAACTACCACTAGCAGGAAGCTTCAAATTCCTCATTCAAGGCTCCAACCCTCAACAACATCTGCAGACCATGTTTCATAAATTTTCACACTGGATCCACTTGCTACAACACATCATAACTTGTAGGACACATTTCAACAAATTTTCAGACTGGACCCACTACCAACACTTAAGCTCAATATCAATAATGAAACTATAACTCATCAATGTAACACCATTAGGGGAATTTTGAGGTCTAAAATGGACTTCCTAAGGAAATTATAAAATAATAGTGGAAATAATAAAATAATATTAGATTACATCATCAAATTTTAGAGGGAAAAAAGACAAAATTATCTTTTCATCTCGTATTTTCAACTGATCTCCTTATGGGTTTACTCAAATTTTGAGTGGCAACACTCGCTGAATACAAAATCTGATTCCTCGTCCAAGTAGTAACCATGTTGCATACTTTCGATGGACATTGATACACGAAGAATGATAAATACATGAAAAGCGTGATTGCAATCACATTTTTCATGTATTTCTTATTTTTCGTGTAGCAAGGTCCATCAAAAGTATGCAACATGGGTGATCTTTGGATGAGGAATTAAATTTTTCATCAAGTGAGTAATCCCACTCGAAATTTGAGTAAAACCTTAGGGAGATAATTTTAAAATACGAGTTGAAAAAGTAGTTTTATTATTTTATTAATTTTTACTTTTTTACTCCAAAAATGGTGAATCATTCCCGATGGTTGAAATCATCGTCTTGAATCCTATTGGTTCTTATAAATATTATTTTGGTTGTACATTTTTCTTAGGAGGCCCATTTTAGACCTCAAAATTCTCCTAGTGAATCATCAATCTTTGACACAACTTAATCAACTAATCACTGAAACCCAATCAACTGAAACTTAATCAAAACTCTCAACTCAAACAGTCAGATCACTATTACCAGAATATCAAAGATCATATTGCACATCACAAAAAACCAAATTTTATTACTACAATTCTTGATCAACCATCTGTCAAAATGTATACACTACTTTTCTTAAGGCAACCCGTGTGTATACGCGTATTCATGTAGAGAAACCTACGTACATATCTCAATATGCTAAAAACTTGTAATCCTGAATAAAAAACAGAGTTGACCATAGTTATTATGAAATATTATGTTATCTTACAAAACCATCATACAGTTAGCAACACCAATAATATTATCAACCAATCAACATGTAACGAAATTCAACTTCATCATTCAATCAGTTCTACTTTAGACATTATCACTCTACCCAGATCAACATGAGGACATCATTGACAGACAACAGAAATACAACAAAACCAATCAGGTTCATCATTCATTTATGAAAAAAACCCCTTCCTTTATATACACGACTTTGAAGAAACGAACCGCGTGTATATGTGACTTCACTGAGACCAACCTGCATTAAGATCTGCAAATTTTGTAGAGACCCTTCCTTTATGTACGTGAATTTGAAGAAATGAACTTGTGTGTATACGTGACTTCACCAAGAGCAGCTTGCGTATAGATCTACAAATTTTTGTAGAAACCCTTCCTTTATGTACGCAACTTTGAAGAAGTGTATTCGCATGTATACTCGACTTCACTAAGACCAAACTGCGTACAAATTTGCAAATTTTGAGCTAGAATTGCGTAGCTCTTTAGAACTTCAGAGAGACCTAGATCATAATATTCAGAGATAAAAACATGCGTCAGTATTTATATCTAGTCAATCCATGAGAAGATCATACAATGGAGAGTCATTTCAGGTCTCATGATCCCCATCCATCATTGTATTCATCGGTGCATAATTATTTTAGATCTATGTGTCAATTATGGCCCTTACAATGAAAATATACTCCAGATTGAAGTACTCATCAAAAACCCTTTCACATGCACAATTAGCACTTTGATCTTCAACTCCTTATATAGTTAGAGCCTTAGCCAATACCATAGGTCAAACTCTTAGTTATGCCAATGGTATTATTTGATGGGATCAATATCCATTTTTGCGCTCATTATTATGGGCCAATACCATGGTAAAGACCCCTGGTATTTAGAATACCATGGTGAAAAAACTGTACGTGACTTTTCTCTACCAAACCTATGTGTATACATGACTTGGCCTTGACGAACCCACATATAGATCTTCAAATATTCACCTTTGTCAAACTTCTAATTATGATCTATAAACCTTTGTTACATCATTCTGTTATTTTGTTCCATCACTTTGTTACCTCTAAATTGACCTGTGGATTCGTCTAGTTAGCATATACTTGTTCTATTACAAGTGAGTTGCCATCAAGGGCAACACATGCATCACAATTCTAATAGATATAGATGATGACGATGATGATGCTGATATGGTGAATCCTTTGTACATGAATTATGAACTAGATGATACAAATGATGAGATTGATGAGGAAGAAGATTAATGATATCAAAATGTTGAAAAGTATGAGATATGTATTAATATGTTTTTAGTTAGTTTGTTCTCTTTTGTTTACCTTAAATTTTTATTTTCCTAGTTTTTATGTTTGAATGTTATTATGATTGTTTCAAATATATTATAGTAAATAGATTACATATGGGGAATTAAGAACGATGTGGGGGGGGGGGGCGGGTGGGTGGGTGTGAGAGAGGGGCCATATGAACTTCCACCTTCATGTGGTTTTCCTTGTTAAGTAGAGAATATATTATTCTTGAAATGAAGAGAAGCTCATTTACGTTTATACCATAATTTCCAATTTTGCACTTTAATGGTTCATTAAGGAGACGTACTAGATGAGTTGGGTGATGGGTGAACTAGGTGATATGGCGGTCGGGGAGAAATGTGAAGTAAGGTTGGCCCATGAATGCCCATGAATTGAGTTCCCATCATGGTGTCTCATAATGAGTTTTAGAAAATTGACAAAATTAATGTTTAGGTGTTAAAAATCGGTTTATAGTTGATTGATTACACAACATGGACATACTAACAAATAATAATATTTTGTTTTCATTCATAGGCTAATGATTTTCTTTGATTGATTTACACAGCAGGGTGAATTCCCATGCCCTAGATGCACTCGCATGGAGGCAGAGTGCCCTGGGACCCCTGTGGGTGTCACGAGTTGGTCACGCCATGACATCCTCCTGGTAGAGGCACCAACATAAAAGAAGTAAGTTCGGCCCATGACTGCCCATGAAAAAAGTTCCCACCAATGGGTCTCATAAATTTTTTTAGAAAATTAACTAAATTAATGTTTGGGTGTCAAAAGTCGGTTTATAATTGATTGATTATGCAACATGGTACTAAAAAATTATAATATTGTTTTTTCATTGATGAATGAATGGAGGTGGGCACTCGAGCGCCCATGGGGGTATCTCGTGTTTGGAATGCTATGGTGCCCGACATCCATGGGGATGTCACTTGCTGGGCACGCTACGGTGCTAGATGCCCATGGGGGCGTCATGTGCTGGGAAAAAAAGGGCACCTGATGCCCATCAAGGCATTTCATGCTAGGCATGCCAGGGCACTTGTGTGACGAGTTGGCCTAACTTGGCAAGGGGTGCCCACATAAAAGAAGTAATGTCAAAGGGGCCATGACTACATCCAAAAATGTAGGTTAGTGTAAACAATGTAGCAACTAAGCACCAACGACCAAAGATAATAGGATGCAAATGAATTTAGGTTAGTCTAACAAATGATAATATTTTGTTGTGATTGATGAGCTAATGATTTGTGTTGACTGATATATTTGTTGCTCTACTACCAAGAGGTGTCACCATTATTCTCATCGCCATCATCATCATAAGTGTTATCAATTTATTATATCATTTATTATTTTTCACTATCTATTCTTTGCAAGTTTCAGTGAATTGATTTCTAGAGAGCTGCAAAAGCCTCTTGAGCTAGCCGTGATGTGACTTGAAAATGAGGCCAACGTTGAATTTTTTTTTCTTCAATTTTTGCCTGTCTGCACTAAATGAAATTTGACACGGTTATGTTATATTCATGCATTGACGATATGGAACCGTGTGGTGGCAACACTATTATGCCAATCATTAATTATTTATTTTTCATCTTGCTCATTTGTCATACCAAGCTTGTTAATCAAATTGGAAACATATACTTTGTTGGGCTGTGCAATAGGTATAAATTTACTCTTGATTACACTATATTTTTAATCCTTTTTATGCATTTGTGCCCTGATGTAATAAGGTTTTGATAGAATTTCAATAAGAAGTGAACGAAACTGCTTTTGATGTGATTTGGCTGTCAAAAATGACTTTCGTTGCTTTTTATGCAGAAATTAGTGAATGGAACCACTGTTGTTCAAACTATTGAACAACAAAGGCTAAACAAGGAGAAAAAAGTGTGTCTTGTGTGGTGAAATTGAGAAGCAAATAAGGAGGATCAGTACAAGATGGAAGATTTTCTAATAATATTATTTAGTCGTGAATTCCTCAGGATCTCCTGATCATGAGGAATTGCATTCATCCCTTTTTCCTGTTTGACTATAAGAGGGGGAAACGAATAAAATAGAGGGACTTAACTTTTTGCCTTTTTACTTCAGTTGTAATTTTAATATACAAAGCATTATTTTGAAGGATACATCCTGTTGTAATGACATTTGGATTTGATGAATAATATATAATTCATGTTGCTATTCATTCGTGATATTCTTAAGTAATTAAGCAGTAATCACTGGCGGCTTGGGCCCGGTCACTGGTGGATGTCACTGCTATTCCCTGTGTTATATTTTTACCTTTCTTTTACTGCAAGTTTAATTGCTCTGTTTTATAGCTTTATGATTGATTTACTTTCATTAGTGTTGATTTTGTTGCGTTAATTCTTATTTCTGTTGATTGAATTCATTTATTTATGTCGTAGATTGATTTAATTGTTAGATAAGAATCATTTATTGTTAATTGAAATCCAGAGTGTTATTGATTAGATCAAGTGTATTACGTTTACGTAGAAGTTTAGATTCAGCTGAAAGAGCTTTGTTTTTGCTACAATGCACTTAGGTGATGTAATTGCAATTATAAATTTTTGATTAAGATTGAGTTTTGGTTTTGATCAAGATTAAGTTTTGATGCTTGAATAGGTTAATTTCCTTGAAGTTACAAGCTTTATATTTATGGTTTGATCCATTTACTCTTGCATTGAAATTAATAAGATATTTTAAAATCATTACTCTCTATAGATATACTGATTTCCATCACTTGCACATATTGTGTACACTCTTGAAACAAAAAGATTTACCCAGGTTGATAATTAATGTGAGGCATTTAGGAGTTCTAAAAGACACCTTATATACGCCCAACATTTTGGTGCCATTGCTGGGGAGAGTGTTTCAATTTCATAAAAGGTGATGTATGTTTGATAATTGTTTACTGTGAAAGAATTTGGTATTAAAAACAAAAGGTAAGAACCTGTGTATGAGCAAGTAAAGTGCTTGCTCCCTTGCTTGTTTTTCAACACAACAACGTAGGGATTGAAGTAGAAATAGATGTTTGATGTTTTTTTTCTATGAAAGAATTGGGTATTAAAAATGGAAGGTAAGAACCTTCGTACGAGTAAGTAAATTTCTTGCTCCTTTGCCCGCTTTTCAACAAAATTGTGTAGGAATTAAAGTAGAAATAAATGTTTGAATTTTTGTATGGATGACTAAGAAGAAAAAAGTAGAAAAAGATATAATTCCTCCGAGCCTAGATCTGAAAAATATAAGGGATCGGTGTCGCTTGGATGATCAACCTTCATTGAAAAAATCATCAGGAAAGCTAAGTCTCAGTCATTAGTAAGACCCTGAACCGTTTCTATAAGAAATCCTACTATAACCCTTCAGGCCGCAGGATCAACATCTGTAGTTGACGTTGAGATTCACAGCAAGACTGAAGGGTCTGAATAGAGTTTTTAGAACACTAAAAAATTACAGCCTAACCCTTTATAAGAAGGGAATTATTGCAATCTCCATGAAGGAGAAGGAGAAACAGGTAGTGATGAAAAGATTAAATCATCAGAACCCAAATATTCTAAAGTAGTAGTTGAATAGAGTACACCCAATATTCTGGACCAAGGTAGTTCTATTAAAATCATTCTAAAATTCTCTTCTGAATCCCCAAGAAACAAATTTCCAGCTCCGAAAATCCCTGAAGAATATTGGCATATTTTTGATCAAATGACTAATGATCAGAAACAACCTCAGACCTCTACATTACAATACTCTATTGTTGATACAACTGTCAATGCTCCCATGAAGACTATTCCATTACAAAATATTCCTACCTTTCATGGGCTAACTTCAGAAAATCCTGATGCATTCCTTTTCAAATTCGATGTTTTATGTATGGGGTATGATTACACTACCCACCCCTAGAAGTTGAAGTTGTTCCCCTCTACTCTAAAAGGAGCAGCTCTGCATTGGTTTATGGGGCTTGGTGGAGGTACCATCAATGATTGGGACCAAATGAAAACAGTCTTTCTAAAAAAGTACCAAGATTATTGCCGAACTAGAGAACTGAAGGATGAAATCTTTCAAATGGTATCTAACACTAATGGGACTCTTGAAGAATATGTAGAACATTTTCAATATAATCTGCAAAGATCTCCTTATGCAAATTTACCTCCTAAAGTTCTTAAAACTATGATGATCAAAGGTATGAAATACCAATGGGTAGAAACACTAAATTTAATGGGGAAGGGTGATATTTATCAAGAGGATTATGAAAATATTATACAATTGTGCATCAAATGTTCTAGAGGAAGTACAAGGCTGAAACCAACCAGATGTGATGTAGTCACCAGAGACAGCAAAGCCTCAGGAGGGAGCATTACACGAGTTGAAATCAATAATTTTCTGGAAGATTTCAAGACCGATATCCTGGGGACATTGATGACACAATTGGATATCATGCAGGCCAAACAAAATCAGGTCGAAGCAGAACATAATCTGGCTATTTTCTGTCCACGTTGCAGAAAGAAACAAAATCATAGAGAATGTCCGTTAGATATGATCAAAAAATGTGCCATTTGCACTAAGGATCATGCCACAGAAAGTTGTCCATCGCTTCCTAGATTAAAAACAATTTGCAAGGAAGCAGAAGAGGAAGCAGAACTAGTATATTTGCTGAACCAACACCATCAATGGCAAACACATCCAACAGGTATGCCTAAAGAACCATCTTCTTGCTTTCCTTCTTCGCAATTTAGTTCTCAGCAGTATTCAGGAGTAGCATGGTAGAACCAACCACCTTTCTCTACCTAGCCACCTCAAGAATTTTATATGCCACCTTGGCCCAACCAATAAAATCCAAATAATAATCGGCCAAATTCCTCTTACCCTCCACCATTCTGGCTGAAAACCACCTATTCCTCTCAATGGCCACTTTCTACCCCGCAAAATCAGAACTGGCAACCAAGTTGGCAACGATCCACAAACCAGCCTATGGGAACAGTTCCTCTACCTCAAACAACCTTACCACTACCTTACACATTGCAGCAAAATCCTCAACCTAATATATGGCCGCAACTCCCAGCTCAACCCAACCCAAATCCTAACAACAGACCAATCCAGTCAGTACAAATTATTGAGAGTCTGGACCCTGAAGTTGAGGTGAGAGAATGTAATGAAATTAAGTTAAGATCTGAATGTGTAATTGCTCCAGATGAGGACACAAATCTGCAACCTGGAGTTAAAGAAATGCATCCGGATAAGCCTTCGACTATAGATGATTAGAAAATAAAACAAGGAGAAGATATAGTTAGGCAGAAAGATCCTGAGCAAATTATAATTACTTCTCCCCTGTTCCCAGAAAGATTGATAATACCTCAACCAATTGAATATCTTGACTTTGATCTTCTGGGTGAACTCAAAAATCTCTGTATAAAAATACCCCTCCTCCAGGACATTCAAGATATTCCGATATATGCTAAAACCATTAAAGAATTGTGTGCAAAGAAGTTTGTGAGGAAAACAAAAATAACACCAACTGTCCATGTCCTCAGAACTTTGTCTTATTTATTACTAGGCAAAGAGACACTTGTAAAATATGAAGACCTAGGGAATCCCATTGTCACAGTCCAAATAAATGGCCACTCTTTTCCCAATGCTTTAGTTGACTTAGGGGCAGCCATTAACATTCTTACAACAAAAACTTGCGAAGTGCTTGGCATCACAGCCTTAGAACCAACCACTACCTTGCTGGAACTAGCTGATCGTTCAATCATTAGGCCAAAAGGAACATTACAAGATGTGATGGTTTCTATGGACTCTTCGGAATATCTGCAATATTTTTTGATCATTAACCCTAGAAATCGACTATATCGACATCCCTTAATACTGGGAAGGCCCTGGCTAGCAACAACTAATTCTTATATAGATTGTCGAACAGGTAGTATGACCATAACCAGAGGGAATGATGTAAAGAATCTAGCTTTATACCCTCCTGCTCAGCCAAGCCTAGCCATTGTAAAAACTAGGAAACATGCGGCAACATATTTAAAAGAAAATATTCGTTCACCATTGACTGTGGCAGATGCGCTTGAATTCAAAAATCAAATAGAAGATGATGTCATTAACACCTTTATCGATCACCTTGCTGCAATGTCTAATTTGAGATGTCACATGATTGAAGCAGCCCTTGATAATGAGATTGAAGAAGATTCCTTGAGAGACGTTAATGACCAACCGATAACAACAACCACTATCTATAATAACAAGCCTATTAATGTTGAGCAAGGGAAAATCCTAAACATTAACAATAATCTGAGTAATGACCAACAACAGAAACTTATCCAAGTCCTTAGTAAATATAAAGGTTTTCATGGGACTACCCAAACATGAAAGGGATTGACCCTTAGTTATGCATGCACCACATCTACACTGAAAACGATGCAAGACCCATTTGATAGCCACAACGTAGATTAAATCCTCATGTAAAGGATATTATTAAAGAAGAGCTTCAAAAACTGTTAGATATGAATTTTATTTATCTTATATCAGATAGTAAATGGGTTTCTCCATTAGTAGTTGTCCCCAAAAATAATGGAAAATGGTGGATATGCATTGACTACAGAGAACTCAACAACGCAACGCAAAGAGCCATACTCAATATTTTTGCAGACTTGATAAATGAAGGATTGGAGGTGTACATGGATGATTTCACACCCTATGGAGATGACTTTGATCAGGCATTACAAACATTGGAGAAATTCCTAGAACAATGTATTTCTACTAGGTTATGCTTAAGTCATGAGAAATTCCATATGATGATGATAGAAGGCATGATTCTGGGTCATTACATTTCAGCAGCTAGAATTCAAGTAGATCCAACAAAGATACAGGTAATCCTCTTATTAGCTACTCCCTGCACTCAAACAAAGGTACATAGTTTTATGGGATTTGCTGGATATTATCATAGATTTATAAATAACTTTTCACAAGTTGCTGCACCTTTATATGCCTTGACAGGAAATGTTGATTTTATATGGACTGATAAATGTGACACTACCTTCATAGATCTGAAACGGTTAGTATCGACAACACCAGTATTATGAGGCCCAAATTGGGATATACCTTTCCAGATTTCATCAGATGCATCAGATATAGCTATTGGAACTGTTCTTGGCCAAGAAGAAGACAAGAAACCCTACACTATATATTACATCAACAAAAACCGAACTCCTGCCGAGTTGAATTACACAGTAACATAAAAGGAGTTTTTAGTTGTTATTTATGCTATCAACAAATTTAGACACTATATAATTGGATACCTTGTATTTCTATATAATAATCACTTTGATATTAAATATTTAGCCAATAAACCAATTACAAATGGAAGAGTGACTCGTTGGTTACTACTTTTGCAGGAATTTGACATAACTATAAGGGATCGACCATGGAAGGAGAACCTTGTGGCAGACTTCCTCTCCCGAGTGCCAAGAACAGATGATACAATGGCAGTAGAGGATCAGTTCCTGGATGAACATTTGCTTGATGTGGCCATAAAAATGCCATGGTATGTAGATGTGGCAAATTATGTAGTGGGAAAATTTCCAAAACATCTGACACAGAGAGAAAGGAAATTGATTGTGCAGCGTAGCAATCGTTTCTCCTAGATTGGAGGATATCTTTTCCACACGGGAGCTGATATGCACATCCGTAGGTGCATCAGGGAGGATAAAATTTGTGATATCTTAAAAGCCTGCCATGATAGACCTTGCAGTGGACACTTTTCAGATTGCAGAACTTGACATAAAATTCTATAGATGGGCTACTACTGGCCCACTATTTTTAAAGATGTTATGAAATTTGTTCAGGTATGTGATAGTTTCCAAAGGATGGGCCGCCCTAGCCAATTTGATGAAATGCCCCTGCATCCACAGCTGGCAATAGAACCCTTTGAGCATTGGGCATTAGATTTCATTGGGCCATTCAAACCACCATCCAACCAAAAATTGTATATATTGGTTGCAACAGATTACGTAACTAAGTGGGTGGAAGCAGTAGTGTTACCAAGAGCAACAGAGGAAACTGTTATTAATTTTCTTTTCAAAATTTGTGTGCGGTATGGCTTACCCAGGGAAATAATTACTGATGGGGGGCCACAATTCGTGGGGCACAAGATTACTGCTACACTGAAAAATCATCACATCACACATAGAATTACTTCTCCGTATCACATGCAGGTTAACAAGCAGGTGGAGAGCATCAACAAAGTTATCAAAGCTATTCTAACAAAGACAGTCTCATCACATTGATGAGACTAGACTGCTCGACTGCCAGAGGCCTTGTGGGTGTATCACACAACTTGGAGAAGCACTACTGGATACTCTTCGTGTCAACTGGTATTTGGTAAGGAACCCATTTTTCCCATAGAATTTGAAATACAAACACTAAAGACAACCTAGGAAGTGGGACTGAATTTAAATGAAGCCCAAGTTAATAGGTTACAACAGATGAATGAATTAGATGAAATTTGGCTATTGGCTCTACAACATACGACACTTAGCCAACAACAAAGAGCCAAATGGCATGATGCCCTGATTATGAAAAAGACATTTCATGAGGGTGATTGGGAACTTCTTTACGATTCTAGGTTTCAAGACTTCCCTGGCAAACTGCAGACTAGATGGTTAGGCCCCTATGAAATAAAGCAAGTACACAAAAATAAAACTCTTACGTTGGCCACCATTGATGGGTCTGGTTCTTATTTTAAAGCAAACAGGCATCAGGTGCACCTCTACCAAAAATCACTTACTATAGAATCTTTCTATCAATAGATACGTGAGGACCCCACCATGCAAGTTTTAGCTGTAGAAGAAAATCCTTCGACAACTTCATCTTTATAAATTTTATTTCTTCTCTGTAAAATATGTAAATATGATTGCTGATTTGATTTTTCTTTTTCCCTGTCTATTTTTTTGTTCAGTTAATTGAACAGCTGTTGTTCAATCTATTGAACAACCACTGCTCAATCTATTGAACAACCACTGCTCAATCGAATTGAACAAAATTTCTTTCTTTTTGTTCTTTTTGTTATTTAGTTAATTGAACAACTGCTGTTTAATCTATTGAACAATTGTTGTTCAATCCAATTGAACAACACTTTCTTTCTTTTTGTTGTTTTGCTATTCAATCTATTGAACAACACCTTCTTTCTTTTCGTTGTTTTGTTGTTTACTTAATTGAACAGTTGCTGTTCAATCTATTAAACAACCACTGTTCAATCCAATTGAACAATCACTGTTCACTCCAATTGAACAGTTGTTGTTCAATCCAATTGAACAACACTTTATTTCTTTTCATTGTTTTGCTGTTCAATCTATTGAACAACACTCATTTTCTTTTTACGTTGTTTTGCTGTTCAATCTATTGAACACCACTTCTTTTCTTTTTACGTTGTTTTGCTTTTCATTTAATTAAACAGCTGTTGTTCAATCTATTGAACAACACTTCTTTTCTTTTTGCGTTGTTTTGTTGTTCATTTAATTGAACAGTTGCTATTGAATCTTTTGAACAGCCGCTGTTCAACCCAATTGAACAATACATTTTTTCTTTTGTGTGATTTCTCTTCGTTTATCTCAACCCCATTTTTCTTTTGATTTTCATTTTGTTTTCTTTTCATGGCATGAAGTACACTACTTTTACGAGGACAAGAATTTATGGATTCTATTGAAGGGAGTTAATACCATTAACATTTTGATTTTTAACAGGACAACTTCTTTATGATAGATTCTTTAAAAAAAAAGGGACACAATTATTTATATACAACTTTACTACATCGTTTTCTCTTGTACATGATAATGATTGATCATCTTAAATACCATGTTGGTTCCACCCTTCTTGGTTATAATCTTCCTTATCTATAACAAGTAAGACTATGGGTATACTTTTTCTATTGACATGTACAACTTCTTCCACCATCCCTACTCTTAAGGAGTATTGAGCCTCCCTCTATTTATCATAAAAATGTGTAATAAAAAAAAAAAATTGTTTTCAAATGGAGGATAGGGGGTCTCATTACGAGCCAGCCTACCTTGTTCATAAGGCTGTATCAAAGTGACATTCCCATTATGGCCACCACACTAGGGTTATGATCCATTGGATAGCCAAAATATCCTTGGAACAGGAGGTCCCATCACAAGCCAACCTGATCACTTTTGCTACATCCCAGTGAATGGCAGTGCGGTTATCTGGTTACCATGCCAGCACACTGATCTCTTCTGTAGAACAACACTGGAACTCTCCTTTTATAAATTGAGGATCCTGGCTCATATGGGTTAAAAAGCAACCCTGCCGAGGCTATGGACGATTGTTGGTAGTAGAGGCTCTGCTTATGGTATTGAAGTTATATCTTATCATCAATTATTACTATGATACCCTCTTCATATTCTTTCTTTTTATCAAAGAAATTATTTCCTTAATTTTTCCTTCTTTCAAACCTTTATGCATGAGATTATATTTTTCGATCAATCGTATCATTCTCGGCTAGAATACTGTCAGAAGAGCATATTTTTGGCATATTGTTGTCCTTTTCTTTCTCGCATAACTTATAATCAATCTAAATCATCCTATCTCTTATTCATAACTATCTTTACACACTCCGCTCTCATTATAACCATACCTCTTGCCGTACTATCATTGACATGCGTACTCTGTTTCATTAACTGCCGTACTATTCACCCCCTTGCCTTGCCGTTAGAACAACCCTTTCTCTGTCTACTCGGTCATAGGCAATCTATCATTTTAAGGAGGGGGAGGACTTCCATTACACCTTTGCATGCGATGTATTTATTTTGCTTATTGGACTTGATATGTTGCTATGATATCCCATGATCAAACGACATGTGGCGGTATGACAGTCCTCGAATTAATATTATTAATTCTCATGGAAATTCTGCTTAACATTATGGAATTTAGTTGTTACATCTACTTACTATTCTATTTCACCAAAGCAATTGCTATTCACTACTGCGTTGTCTCTGCTGTGTTAATATTTGAAATTTTAGGGCGAATATTGGAAGAATTCGAGCATTATGGGTGGAAAATTAGTTCGTCGAGAACCCTTAATGTTGGAAATTTCTGATAGAGCCAAGGAATTTCTGATGTGCATAGGATGAATGTCACGTGGGGGAGAAATGCGATGTAAGATTGGCCCATGAATGCCCATGAATTGATTTCCCATCACGATGTCTCATAATGAGTTTTAGAAAATTGACAAAATTAATGTTTAGGTGTTAAAAATCGGTTTATAATTGATTGATTACACAACATGGACGTACTAACAAATGATAATATTTTGTTTTCATTGATGGGCTAACAAATTGTGTTGATTGATTTACACAGCAGGGTGAATGTCCATGTCCTAGATGCACTCACATGGAGGCAGAGTGCCCGGGGTCCCCTGGGGGTGTCATGAGTTGGGCATGCCATGACATCCTCCCGGTAGGGGCATCAACATAAAAGAAGTAAGTTTGGTCCATGATTTCCCATGAACAAAGTTCCCACCAATGGGTCTCATAATAATTTTTAGGAAATTAACTAAATTAATGTTTCGGTGTCAAAAGTCGGTTTATAATTGATTGATTATGCAACATGGTACTAAAAAATTATAATATTTTGTTTTCATTGATGAGTGAGCAAAGGTGGGGCACTCAAGCGCCCATGGGGGCATCTCGTGTTGGGCATGCTATGGTGCCCGACATCCATGGGGGAATCACGTGCTGGGCACGCTATGGTGCTCGATGCCCATGGGGGCATCACATACTGGGAAAACAAGGGCGCTTGATGCCCATCAGGGCATCGCACGCTGGGCATGCCAGGGTGCTTGTGTGATGAGTTGGTCTAACTTGGAAAGGGTCACCCACATAAAAGAAGTAATGTCAAAGGGCCATGACTACATCCAAAAATGTAGGTTAGTGTAAACAATGCAGCAACTAAGCAACAATGAGCAAAGATAATATGATGCAAATGAAATTAGGTTAGTGTAACAAATGATAATATTTTGTTGTGATTGATGAGCTAATGATTTGTGTTGACTGATATATTTGTTGCTCTACTACCAGGAGGTGTCACCATTATTATCATTTCCATCATCATTATCATCTGAAAAGTGTTATTGATTGATTATATCATTTATTATTTTGTATTATATATTCTTTGCAAGTTTCAGTGAATTGATTTCCAGAGGGATGCAAAAGTCTCTTGAGCTAGCTGTGATGTGACTTGAGAATAAGGCCAAAGTTGTATTTTTTTTCTTCAGTTTTTGCTTGTCTTCATTGAATGAAATTTGACATGCTTATGTTATATTCATGCATTGACGATATGGAAGTGGGCAATAGCAACACTATTATGCCAATCATTAATGTTTTATTTTTCATCTTGCTCATTCTTCATACTAAGCTTGTTAATGAAAATGGAAACATATACTTTACCACTATATTTCCCTTTTATTGCATTGTAGACTTCATTCATTGTATTTTGATCTAAAATAAGCATATCAACAAAATAATTATCACCATATCATCCTCTCCTTGCAGTCTAGTCTATATTGAAACAAAAAAAATTTCAATTGAAACTTGTGTTTATGTGCATACTAATCAAAAGATGACATTCTAAGACATATTTAAATTAAAAAAAATATGTATAAAGGCATATTTGTAACTATAAAGAGAGGAAGACTATGCTCGGAATTTTTGATACTACAATTCATAGTAAATATGGTGAATGTACTAGAAATTATGTTGACCATATGGAATAAATTTACTTAAAGACACGCTGTCTCTTTGATATTTGATATTTTATTGTTGGTCAATCTCAAGGTGCAAAATGACATTTCAAGCACATATATACCACATATCCTAAAGTATGCAAATATGGTTTTATTTGTTTTATTTGTGATTGTAGTATATATGTTCTTAATATCCACTATTCAATATATTACTTTGTATTTTTTTGTAGATTTTCTTTTGGTCAGTTCCATCTACTATCACTACAATGACTAGGTGCATCACACTTTCATCTAATAAAAATATGGGTTAATGTGCCGGGGGGGTGGCGCAGGGTCGAAATAAGGACCTCAAAATATTTTACATAACAAATTAACATTCTTTTCCAAGTGAGCTACCACCAAGGGATTTTGTATAGATTGCTAGGTGATATTCTCCTACTACCATTAAACACTTTACCTTACACATATTGAGAAATATGTATAATTATGAAAGATATAGTGATAGGATATCACATATTGATGTGTTCCCTAAGGATCATATTATATAATGTGGATAAGACACAACAAAGTTTGAATTCCCTAAATACACAATAAGGTGCCACACAAATTTATCCATTATATCCCCATAATTTCCTATTTCCAACATATTTCTTTGATGCATATCTATAGGGAATTATATTCAAAATTATAATATTTAGAAAAAGGTGTGGTCACTATATCTTGAGGATCAATATTGGTTCAACACACATTAGAGAGAGTCTCCACATTACACCCCAAGATTCTTTTTTTTTTATCATTAGGGTACTTGGTCAAACACTTCAAAAAAGAAAAAACTATATAATTGAAAAAAAAAATGAAAAAAAGCAAGTCGAAAAAAATATAAATAACAAAAACAAATAATTCAACGCACACAACACATATTAACTTTGCGGTCAACCCTTCATAACCCTGCAAAGAAACCTTCATACCTTTGCAATAAACCCTTCATACCTTTGCGACAAACACCTCTTTGACGAACCCTTCATACCTTTGTGAAGAACCCCTATATGATGAAACCTTCATACCTCTATGATGAACCCTCCATAACTTTGCGGCGAACCCATGAAACCTCTGTGGTGAACCCTTTATAAATCTATGATGAACCTTAATCTCTATGATGAACTTGAACTTCTACATCGATGAACCCTAATCTCTCTAATGAATCTCTACAATGAACTTGAACTTCGTGCTAGTGAATCCTAATATCTCTAGTGAATTTTAACTTTTACAACTTTCTCTGCATCCACCCACCTCTTTGTGGTGAATTTTAATGATATCAACCCCTAATATACATGTGATCCTAATTTGTCACCCACCTCCTCTCACCTTTGAGCTCCTACAAGAGGAATAACATCTCGCCATGACAGAGGAAGAGTCTAAATTGATAGCTTGATAGCCTGAGGAAGAAATGTCTTATGTAAGTGTAAATTGTCGAATTTTGTTATAGGCTTTTGTAAGTGTAAGTGTAAATTTCCCAATTGTTGCAGAAATGCATTTTTATAAGTGTAAATTGTTGGTTCCAGTCTTAGAGTTCTGATTGACTCTTTGTTGTTAGGTTTGGATTGTGTATGAATATGCTTAGAACAATGAATCAAAAATCATCTTCCTTCATGGAACCTATACCATTGTAGGTATGCATAATATTTCTAATTCGAATTATATGCACGTCTTTTGATTTCTTAAGATACATTTGTAAATGAAGTCTGGACTCCTTTCTTTCTAGTGCACTGAATTTACTCTTCTATCTCAGACTTGCTATATCTTTTTCTTCCAATGGGCATAATACCTATTTATATAATTTGGAGTTGAGTTCCTATTATGCTCAGGTATATAAGATGGGTTTTGATCCTCTTGTAGTAGGAATTATGCTTAGAACAACCCTCCAATGAAACCCAAGATTTGTACCTTAGACTTTCAAACCTTTGAAAATGGCTGTAATGAATATTTTATGCTCAATATTTAAAAAATATAATGATATTTTTCTAGGGTTAATGGAGATGCCAATAAGTAGGTCTTAGCATGGACTGAATAGTGGTCCAATTTGGAGGTTACAATTGCTCTATAGTGGCATTGTTTGAGTGTGTTGTTTCTTACATTGATGACCGATTTGAAACTAATCATTTAGGATTGATATACTTAGCATTTTAATTTCTTGATAGTGGATTAACATTGATATATTTTTGAGGTAACCATTTTGTGCTTGCAGCATTTCAAAATTCATTTACTCCTAATTAATAGTAATATCATTTGCATCCTACTATCTTTGTTCATTGGTGCTTAGCTGTTACATTGTTTACACTAACCTACTTTTTTGGATGAATTATTTTAAATAATTCCTATATGAATATTAGTTGTGCTAACTTCTAAGGCTTTAAATAAATTTTTTTCCCTTTTTTTTTAAGTAAGTTTTGATGGTTCATACAGAGAAATATTAGCTTGAAAGTTTGTAAAAGGAACATTTAATTCCAGCAAAACAACATTTCATTCCAACATTCTCTTTTTAATAATGCTTGAATTTCTATACCAAGTAGTCATAAAGATAATGCCACCAAACAATCCAGACAAAGACTTCCTAAAACCAAGCCAACAACCAAACAAGCTAGACAAAGACTTCCCAAGATTAAGACAACCAACAAACAATATTCCTTGAACAAAAAAAAATATCTCCTATGAGTCAACAAGGTTGACCTTACCAAGAATGTAACTTCTCTAAATTTTGGCTTCATCAATCAAGTCTGCAATT
This sequence comes from Pinus taeda, assembly GCA_000404065.3. Classification (NCBI taxonomy): domain Eukaryota; kingdom Viridiplantae; phylum Streptophyta; class Pinopsida; order Pinales; family Pinaceae; genus Pinus; species Pinus taeda. The sequence continues at coordinate 83,609 of APFE031422018.1, read as the reverse complement.
TTGGCTTCCAAAAATTTGAACCTGTAGTAACCCAAGAATCACAAGAATTCACATGAGTGGGCCAATAACAACAGTAGATAAAACTTATAATGGAGAGTATATCCAACATGTAATATCATTAACAATCTCAACATAATTGGGAGCGGACCTGAGGCGACAGTACGGCTAGGGTTTCTGAGATCGGGGTAGCAGAGTTATGGAGGCGAGGTAAGGGGGCTCGGGACGAGCATGGAAGGATCATTCAATCGCAGACGAAGACCAGCAAAGGTAAACAGAAAGGCGGGAGGGAGAAAGAAATCGGGTGGGGTTGAAGGAAGACATGGACGGAAATCAGGGGAGGGGTGAGATCCCCTCCTTCAAAAACGTGGTAGCTGGCGAAACCAATGGAGGAGGGAAGCAAGCAATGCAGAAAGAGAATGATAAAGACGTACCAGTGCTGGGAAACCGATGGCAAGCAAGAATGGGGAACAGATGCTTCCCTAGGGCACAGAAAAAACCAAGGTACGTAATCCCTAACAATAAACTGGAAGATTATCGCTGCTATATGAAGGATCATGCATTGATCTGTAAGTTTATAGGGTTTTGGCCATCTGAAAAGGATCTAACGAAATGGATTCAACTAAGATGGAAGCCAAAAGGACATATATATATGAAACTTGGAGCAAAGGGATTTTTTACAGTCATTTTTGCAAACCTAGAAGACAAGGAGAGAATATTAGAGGAAGGACCATAATTCATGAACAAAGCTGGAATATTTATGAGGCATTGGGAAGATAGATACAACCCAGATGCGGAGAAACTATTGGCAGCACCCATATGGGTCAGATTGTTTGGGTTACCAATGGAATTTTGGGACCCTGAGATATTGGAAGGGATTGGGAACTCAATCGGGGCTTTCATCAAAGTGGCAGAATCGACCAAAAGAGGAAAGTACACATCTTACGCAAGGATATGTGTGTACATGAACATAGCAGAACCCCTGCCAGAATATATAGAGGTGGAATACCATGATGAAATATGGCAACAACCAATAGATTATGACCACATCCCCTTTAGATGCTGAAGGTGCCACGAGTACGGACATCTATACAGAAAATGCCCACAAAATAGAGAGGGGGAGGCAACAAGAATTCTGGAGGAAGAAAGAAGGAAAGCAAAAGGGTCGGATATAGGAGAAAAGGGTTTCAAAGAAGTTCAGAGAAGGCAAAAACCAAGATCAGAGGGAGCAAGAGGACAACCAAAAGAAAAGAATATACCAGCTGAAAATCAGAATAAGTTTCAAGTCCTTCAGGATGAGGAAGAGTAAATCGAAGATGGAAAGAAGGCTAAAGAGGACGAGGAGAATGCGCCAATGGAGATCATAATCGAGACAACAGGTAAAAATATAAGCCAGAACAGAGAAGCAGAAGTAGAGATGGGAGAAAGCCAGGAGAACATAGTGGAACAAATGATGAAGGGATCAGACAATCAAAAAGATAATGGGACTGAAGAGGAAAGAATAATGAAGAAACTACTCCAGGAATGGAAGAACCTAGATGAAAGATTCATACCAGAATCACAGAAACAACAATATAAGGAAGCGTTCCAAAAATACAAGGAGAAGAAAGGCTGTATTCCAAAGATTGGAGCAGATTAAATAGGATCACAAGGAAATGAAAACCTGGGAATGGATGGCAGTGGCAAAGGGGGCAGAAAGAGGGGCAGTCGAACAATAAATGAAACGATTCAAGCAGTGGGAGAAATACTAGTCAATTCAGGTAGAGTGATACCTCTACCAGAGGTATTTCAACAACCTTCAAAAAGTTATAAATGATAATTACAAGTTGGAATATTAGGGGACTAAATAGTAAGGGCAAGCAGAGATATTTGAAGGAGAGATTGAAGAAGGACAAACCTAGCATAATGCTAATCCAGGAAACAAAAATGGATCAGCAACAATTGCAAGAAATTATGAAAAGGATGAGACCTGAATATGAGGTAATGGCTCAAGATGCGGTTGGTTCAGCTGGAGGTCTAGCAATTATATGGAATCCTAAGGAGGTAATTTTTGAAAACTAGATTAGCCTCCCTAGAATATTAACATGTTTGTTTAGGCTGATAGGAAGGGAGGAAAGAATTCTCATCTCAGGGGTTTACGGACCCCACTTACCTAAGGACCGGAAGGACTTCCTAAAGAATGTGTAGGTAATAAGACGAATTATCCCTGGTAACTTATGGATAATAGGAGGAGATTTTAACTTGATCCGCGACTTAGGAGAAAAGAAAGGAGGTATAACGCGACCAGATCAGAGCATGGAGGAGTTTAATGAGTTAATAACAGAACATAGACTAGTTGATATTCCCACAACTAACGGTGTCTTTACATGGAATAATAGGAGGGGAGGAAATATCCATATAGCTTCGAGGTTAGATAGGTTTCTCTTATCTGAACAAATATTGAACCGAGATGTATTCATAGAAACGAAAATCCTTCCAGGACTAGGATCAGACCATTGGCCAATTCGACTAGAAATTGATATCAAGCAAAACAAAGGTAAGAAACCTTTTAGATTTGAGGCCTTCTGGCTCAGAAAGCCTGATTTCTTACACAAAATGGAAGAATGGTGGACTCAGAGTAGAGTTAAAGGGAAAGGAAAAATGCATACCATTCAATTGAAGCTCAAGGAAATTAAAGGTAAAATTAGAAAGTGGAACAAAGAGGAATTCGGGAACATCTTGGAGGAAAAACAGAAATTGGAGAAAGAAATGGAAGACATTCAGCAGAAAATAATCTTGGAAGGAAGGGATGAAGAACGGAGTAAGGAGGAGGGTAGAATAATCAACCAACTGGAAGAGAGAAGAAAACAGGAGGAGATTATGTGGAGGCAAAAGTCAAGGATAAAATGGTTGCGCGAGTGTGAAAGGAATACAAAGTTTTTCCATCAAGCGATGATACAAAACAGCCAAAGGAACCGGATCTTTTCAATTAAAAATGCGGAGGGAGAACGGGTAATAGAACAGGAAGAAATTTGAAAAATCCCTAGTGGATTACCATAAGGAGATCCTCACTGAACCGCAAGTGGCACGGGGAGAAGAAATTGATCATATCTGCAAGGAAATACCAAAACTCATAACAATTGAACAAAACAAGGTGTTGATGAGAGCGACTACTATGGAAGAGGTTGAAGAGATTGTTATGAATATGAAAAAAGGCAAAGCTCCAGGGCCCGATGGGTTCAGAGTAGAATTATACCAGGCAGGCTGGCACTTCCTGGGGCAGGAAATCTTAGAAGCTGTCAAGGAATCGAGAATGAAGCAAAAGATATGGCCAGGTATTAACTCGACCTTTCTAACCCTGATCCCTAAAAGTAACAAGTCGGAGGATGCTTAAGGATTTCGCCCAATAGCATTATGCAATGTCATTTATAAGATTATAGCCACTCTAATTGCGAAAAGATTAAAGCCGTTACTCCCGAGTATCATCTCTCCAGAACAAACTGGCTTTGTAGAGGGGCGACAAATACTGGATGGACTAGTAGTTACACAAGAGATGATTCATTCCCTAAACCAGAAGAAGTAACGGGGAATGATGATAAAACTAGATCTTTCAAAAGCCTATGACCGCTTGAGCTGGAGATACCTTAGAATGGTGCTTGAAGCTTTTGGTTTTGAAAAGATATGGATTGAATGGATCTATAACATGATCTCAACCCCGATCTTTTCAATACTAGTAAATGGTATCCCAACGAATACTTTTAATGCAACAAGGGGTATAAGACAAGGAGACTCAATCTCCCCCTTTCTATTCATACTAGCAGCTGAAGGGCATGGAAGAATCATCAAAAGAGAGCTCAGGGAAAAGAGAATTAAAGGATTAAAACCATGGGGAAACAACTTGGCAATAACGCATCAGCAATTTGTTGACGACATAATGCTATTTGGAGAAGTCAGTATAAAAGAGGCAAGGTTGATCAAAAGAATGCTTGAAATCTTCATGGAGGCTTTAGGAATGGAGGTAAATAAAGAAAAATCCTGTACATTTATATTTAACACCCCATGAGGCCATCAAGGCTCATATTAATAGAACTTTAGGCTTCAGACAGGGGGATCTCCCCACCAAGTATCTGGGGAACCAGCTGGATATACACCCCACTCGGATGAAAAACTGGCAGAATGTTATAGATAAAATAAAGAAACGCCTGACAAGCTGGTCTTTTAGGTCTTTGAACATAGCCAGCAGAATTGTCTTGCTAAAATCAGTTTTGCAATTGATCCCTATCTACCCTTTGTCCATCAGAGCAGCATCCAAAGGAGTGTGCACAAAATTGAAAGAAATATTTGGAAAGTTTGTTTGGGGAGGACCTAAACAATAGAGGAAATGGGCCTTAGTCTCATGGAAAAACCTGGTAAAAAGAAAAGAGGAAGGAGGTTTAGTTATAAGGGATCCAGAAATACTAAATAAGATTTTAGGCGCCAAATTATGGTGGAGATGGGTACAAGGAGGAAAGGATGTGTGGAAAAAAATATGGGAAATAAAATATAACATGCCAGACTCAACAGAAGGTAAACTAAGAATTGAAGAAGTACCAAAAGGATCCTCTATATGGGAATTAGCAAGTCAGAACAGAGACGTGGTCAATAAACATGCTTTTTGGGAAATTCGTGAAGGAAGCAGTGCCAAATTTTGGGAGGATGGGTGGCAGCAGAAAGACAAAATTTCAGAGATACAAACCTTACAAGAGATTCAACAAAAAGCGAAGAGGGCAGGTATGGAGTATGTTAGAGATTATTGGCTAAATGAAGAGAACAGTGGAATATGGAGGACCTGGAGGAAACCAGAGGAATGGTTTGAAAATATAAACCAAGAGATGGAGAAAATCTACACTAAAGAAGTAGAATTGAGAAAAATTAAAACTCGACCAGGAATGGACATCCTTAGGTGGGGAAGATCAATGAAAGGGACTTTTACAGTGAAGGAAGCCTACTACTTAACAACAAAACAAGAAAGGGAAGATGGTGCTACGGATTGGAGAATAATTTGGGATGGAAAATGGTGGCCGAAAATCACAATATTCACATGGCTGGTCAGTAAAGGACGGATTCTAACCTGGGATAAAATCCAGAAGAGAGGCTATTATGGGCCCTCGAGATGTAGCCTATGCAGCAGAGAAGAGGAAAACCAGGAGCACATTCTAAATAAATGCCTTTATGCAGGAAACGTATGGGAGAAGATCAGATCACTCTTCGGGAAGACAATGAGAGACCCAAGTAGTATTCAGAACACCATAATGCAATGGGGCAAAGGACAATTTCACAGCAAAGTAATAAGAAGAATTTGGAACTTATTGGTAGCTTTTGTGATATGGTTCCTCTGGAAAGAACGCAATAGGATGATTGTAAGTGTAAGTGTAAATTTCCCAATTGTTGCAGAAATGCATTTTTATAAGTGTAAATTGTTGGTTCCAGTCTTAGAGTTCTGATTGACTCTTTGTTGTTAGGTTTGGATTGTGTATGAATATGCTTAGAACAATGAATCAAAAATCATCTTCCTTCATGGAACCTATACCATTGTAGGTATGCATAATATTTCTAATTCGAATTATATGCACATGTCTTTTGATTTCTTAAGATACATTTGTAAATGAAGTCTGGACTCCTTTCTTTCTAGTGCACTGAATTTACTCTTCTATCTCAGACTTGCTATATCTTTTTCTTCCAATGGGCATAATACCTATTTATATAATTTGGAGTTGAGTTCCTATTATGCTCAGGTATATAAGATGGGTTTTGATCCTCTTGTAGTAGGAATTATGCTTAGAACAACCCTCCAATGAAACCCAAGATTTGTACCTTAGACTTTCAAACCTTTGAAAATGGCTGTAATGAATATTTTATGCTCAATATTTAAAAAATATAATGATATTTTTCTAGGGTTAATGGAGATGCCAATAAGTAGGTCTTAGCATGGACTGAATAGTGGTCCAATTTGGAGGTTACAATTGCTCTATAGTGGCATTGTTTGAGTGTGTTGTTTCTTACATTGATGACCGATTTGAAACTAATCATTTAGGATTGATATACTTAGCATTTTAATTTCTTGATAGTGGATTAACATTGATATATTTTTGAGGTAACCATTTTGTGCTTGCAGCATTTCAAAATTCATTTACTCCTAATTAATAGTAATATCATTTGCATCCTACTATCTTTGTTCATTGGTGCTTAGCTGTTACATTGTTTACACTAACCTACTTTTTTGGATGAATTATTTTAAATATTTCCTATATGAATATTAGTTGTACTAACTTCTAAGGCTTTAAATAAATTTTTTTCCCTTTTTTTTTAAGTAAGTTTTGATGGTTCATACAGAGAAATATTAGCTTGAAAGTTTGTAAAAGGAACATTTAATTCCAGCAAAACAACATTTCATTCCAACATTCTCTTTTTAATAATGCTTGAATTTCTATACCAAGTAGTCATAAAGATAATGCCACCAAACAATCCAGACAAAGACTTCCTAAAACCAAGCCAACAACCAAACAAGCTAGACAAAGACTTCCCAAGATTAAGACAACCAACAAACAATATTCCTTGAACAAAAAAAAATATCTCCTATGAGTCAACAAGGTTGACCTTACCAAGAATGTAACTTCTCTAAATTTTGGCTTCATCAATCAAGTCTGCAATTTTGGCTTCCAAAAATTTGAACCTGTAGTAACCCAAGAATCACAAGAATTCACATGAGTGGGCCAATAACAACAGTAGATCAAACTTATAATGGAGAGTATATCCAACATGTAATATCATTAACAATCTCAACATAATTGGGAGCGGACCTGAGGCGACGGTACGGCTAGGGTTTCTGAGATCGGGGTAGCAGAGTTATGGAGGCGAGGTAAGGGGGCTCGGGAGGAGCATGGAAGGATCATTCAATCGCGGACGAAGACCAGCAAAGGTAAACAGAAAGGCGGGAGGGAGAAAGAAATCGGGTGGGGTTGAAGGAAGCCATGGACGGAAATCAGGGGAGGGGTGAGATCCCCTCCTTCAAAAACGTGGTAGCTGGCGAAACCAATGGAGGAGGGAAGCAAGCAATGCAGAAAGAGAATGATAAAGACGTACCAGTGCTGGGAAACCGATGGCAAGCAAGAATGGGGAACAGATGCTTCCCTAGGGCACAGAAAAAACCAAGGTACGTAATCCCTAACAATAAACTGGAAGATTATCGCTGCTATATGAAGGATCATGCATTGATCTGTAAGTTTATAGGGTTTTGGCCATCTGAAAAGGATCTAACGAAATGGATTCAACTAAGATGGAAGCCAAAAGGACATATATATATGAAACTTGGAGCAAAGGGATTTTTTACAGTCATTTTTGCAAACCTAGAAGACAAGGAGAGAATATTAGAGGAAGGACCATAATTCATGAACAAAGCTGGAATATTTATGAGGCATTGGGAAGATAGATACAACCCAGATGCAGAGAAACTATTGGCAGCACCCATATGGGTCAGATTGTTTGGGTTACCAATGGAATTTTGGGACCCTGAGATATTGGAAGGGATTGGGAACTCGATCGGGGCTTTCGTCAAAGTGGCAGAATCGACCAAAAGAGGAAAGTACACATCTTACGCAAGGATATGTGTGTACATGAACATAGCAGAACCCCTGCCAGAATATATAGAGGTGGAATACCATGATGAAATATGGCAACAACCAATAGATTATGACCACATCCCCTTTAGATGCTGAAGGTGCCATGAGTACGGACATCTATACAGAAAATGCCCACAAAATAGAGAGGGGGAGGCAACAAGAATTCTGGAGGAAGAAAGAAGGAAAGCAGAAGGGTCGGATATAGGAGAAAAGGGTTTCAAAGAAGTTCAGAGAAGGCAAAAACCAAGATCAGAGGGAGCAAGAGGACAACCAAAAGAAAAGAATATACCAGCTGAAAATCAGAATAAGTTTCAAGTCCTTCAGGATGAGGAAGAGTAAATCGAAGATGGAAAGAAGGCTAAAGAGGACGAGGAGAATGCGCCAATGGAGATCATAATCGAGACAACAGGTAAAAATATAAGCCAAAACAGAGAAGCAGAAGTAGAGATGGGAGAAAGCCAGGAGAACATAGTGGAACAAATGATGAAGGGATCAGACAATCAAAAAGATAATGGGACTAAAGAGGAAAGAATAATGAAGAAACTGCTCCAGGAATGGAAGAACCTAGATGAAAGATTCATACCAGAATCACAGAAACAACAATATAAGGAAGCGTTCCAAAAATACAAGGAGAAGAAAGGCTGTATTCCAAAGATTGGAGCAGATTAAATAGGATCACAAGGAAATGAAAACCTGGGAATGGATGGCAGTGGCAAAGGGGGCAGAAAGAGGGGCAGTCGAACAATAAATGAAACGATTCAAGCAGTGGGAGAAATACTAGTCAATTCAGGTAGAGTGATACCTCTACCAGAGGTATTTCAACAACCTTCAAAAAGTTATAAATGATAATTACAAGTTGGAATATTAGGGGACTAAATAGTAAGGGAAAGCATAGATATTTGAAGGAGAGATTGAAGAAGGACAAACCTAGCATAATGCTAATTCAGGAAACAAAAATGGATCAGCAACAATTGCAAGAAATTATGAAAAGGATGAGACCTGAATATGAGGTAATGGCTCAAGATGCGGTTGGTTCAGCTGGAGGTCTAGCAATTATATGGAATCCTAAGGAGGTAATTTTTGAAAAATAGATTAGCCTCCCTAGAATATTAACATGTTTGTTTAGGCTGATAGGAAGGGAGGAAAGAATTCTCATCTCAGGGGTTTACGGACCCCACTTACCTAAGGACCAGAAGGACTTCCTAAAGAATGTGCAGGTAATAAGACGAATTATCCCTGGTAACTTATGGATAATAGGAGGAGATTTTAACTTGATCCGCGACTTAGGAGAAAAGAAAGGAGGTATAACGCGACCAGATCAGAGCATGGAGGAGTTTAATGAGTTAATAACAGAACATAGACTAGTTGATATTCCCACAACTAACGGTGTCTTTACATGGAATAATAGGAGGGGAGGAAATATCCATATAGCTTCGAGGTTAGATAGGTTTCTCTTATCTGAACAAATATTGAACCGAGATGTATTCATAGAAACGAAAATCCTTCCAGGACTAGGATCAGACCATTGGCCAATTCGACTAGAAATTGATATCAAGCAAAACAAAGGTAAGAAACCTTTTAGATTTGAGGCCTTCTGGCTCAGAAAGCCTGATTTCTTACACAAAATGGAAGAATGGTGGACTCAGAGTAGAGTTAAAGGGAAAGGAAAAATGCATACCATTCAATTGAAGCTCAAGGAAATTAAAGGTAAAATTAGAAAGTGGAACAAAGAGGAATTCGGGAACATCTTGGAGGAAAAACAGAAATTGGAGAAAGAAATGGAAGACATTCAGCAGAAAATAATCTTGGAAGGAAGGGATGAAGAACGGAGTAAGGAGGAGGGTAGAATAATCAACCAACTGGAAGAGAGAAGAAAACAGGAGGAGATTATGTGGAGGCAAAAGTCAAGGATAAAATGGTTGCGCGAGTGTGAAAGGAATACAAAGTTTTTCCATCAAGCGATGATACAAAACAGCCAAAGGAACCGGATCTTTTCAATTAAAAATGCGGAGGGAGAACGGGTAATAGAACAGGAAGAAATTTGAAAAATCCCTAGTGGATTACCATAAGGAGATCCTCACTGAACCGCAAGTGGCACGGGGAGAAGAAATTGATCATATCTGCAAGGAAATACCAAAACTCATAACAATTGAACAAAACAAGGTGTTGATGAGAGCGACTACTATGGAAGAGGTTGAAGAGATTGTTATGAATATGAAAAAAGGCAAAGCTCCAGGGCCCGATGGGTTCAGAGTAGAATTATACCAGGCAGGCTGGCACTTCCTGGGGCAGGAAATCTTAGAAGCTGTCAAGGAATCGAGAATGAAGCAAAAGATATGGCCAGGTATTAACTCGACCTTTCTAACCCTGATCCCTAAAAGTAACAAGTCGGAGGATGCTTAAGGATTTCGCCCAATAGCATTATGCAATGTCATTTATAAGATTATAGCCACTCTAATTGCGAAAAGATTAAAGCCGTTACTCCCGAGTATCATCTCTCCAGAACAAACTGGCTTTGTAGAGGGGCGACAAATACTGGATGGACTAGTAGTTACACAAGAGATGATTCATTCCCTAAACCAGAAGAAGTAACGGGGAATGATGATAAAACTAGATCTTTCAAAAGCCTATGACCGCTTGAGCTGGAGATACCTTAGAATGGTGCTTGAAGCTTTTGGTTTTGAAAAGATATGGATTGAATGGATCTATAACATGATCTCAACCCCAATCTTTTCAATACTAGTAAATGGTATCCCAACGAATACTTTTAATGCAACAAGGGGTATAAGACAAGGAGACTCAATCTCCCCCTTTCTATTCATACTAGCAGCTGAACGGCATGGAAGAATCATCAAAAGAGAGCTCAGGGAAAAGAGAATTAAAGGATTAAAACCATGGGGAAACAACTTGGCAATAACGCATCAGCAATTTGTTGACGACATAATGCTATTTGGAGAAGTCAGTATAAAAGAGGCAAGGTTGATCAAAAGAATGCTTGAAATCTTCATGGAGGCTTTAGGAATGGAGGTAAATAAAGAAAAATCCTGTACATTTATATTTAACACCCCATGAGGCCATCAAGGCTCATATTAATAGAACTTTAGGCTTCAGACAGGGGGATCTCCCCACCAAGTATCTGGGGAACCAGCTGGATATACACCCCACTCGGATGAAAAACTGGCAGAATGTTATAGATAAAATAAAGAAACGCCTGACAAGCTGGTCTTTTAGGTCTTTGAACATAGCCAGCAGAATTGTCTTGCTAAAATCAGTTTTGCAATTGATCCCTATCTACCCTTTGTCCATCAGAGCAGCATCCAAAGGAGTGTGCACAAAATTGAAAGAAATATTTGGAAAGTTTGTTTGGGGAGGACCTAAACAACAGAGGAAATGGGCCTTAGTCTCATGGAAAAACCTGGTAAAAAGAAAAGAGGAAGGAGGTTTAGTTATAAGGGATCCGGAAATACTAAATAAGATTTTAGGCGCCAAATTATGGTGGAGATGGGTACAAGGAGGAAAGGATGTGTGGAAAAAGATATGGGAAATAAAATATAACATGCCAGACTCAACAGAGGGTAAACTAAGAATTGAAGAAGTACCAAAAGGATCCTCTATATGGGAATTAGCAAGTCAGAACAGAGACGTGGTCAATAAACATGCTTTTTGGGAAATTCGTGAAGGAAGCAGTGCCAAATTTTGGGAGGATGGGTGGCAGCAGAAAGACAAAATTTCAGAGATACAAACCTTACAAGAGATTCAACAGAAAGCGAAGAGGGCAGGTATGGAGTATGTTAGAGATTATTGGCTAAATGAAGAGAACAGTGGAATATGGAGGACCTGGAGGAAACCAGAGGAATGGTTTGAAAATATAAACCAAGAGATGGAGAAAATCTACACTAAAGAAGTAGAATTGAGAAAAATTAAAACTCGACCAAGAATGGCCATCCTTAGGTGGGGAAGATCAATGAAAGGGACTTTTACAGTGAAGGAAGCCTACTACTTAACAACAAAACAAGAAAGGGAAGATGGTGCTACGGATTGGAGAATAATTTGGGATGGAAAATGGTGGCCGAAAATCACAATATTCACATGGTTGGTCAGTAAAGGATGGATTCTAACCTGGGATAAAATCCAGAAGAGAGGCTATTATGGGCCCTCGAGATGTAGGCTATGCAGCAGAGAAGAGGAAAACCAGGAGCACATTCTAAATAAATGCCTTTATGCAGGAAACGTATGGGAGAAGATCAGATCGCTCTTCGGGAAGACAATGAGAGACCCAAGTAGTATTCAAAACACCATAATGCAATGGGGCAAAGGACAATTTCACAGCAAAGTAATAAGAAGAATTTGGAACTTATTGGTAGCTTTTGTGATATGGTTCCTCTGGAAAGAATGCAATAGGATGATTTTCAGGGGTCAAAGCTATCAACCTGAAAGAATTTGGGAGGAGGTGTGTAAATCGATCAAGGAAACTGTTCTATCAGAGACATGGGAAGAGGAGGACTGGAGAATGAACCAAGAAGAAGGAGGGGTAGCTTCCAAATTAAATATGGAATTCAGCATGATTTACCCCAGAAAAGAGAATAAAAGCAACCCTCAAGCTCAAAGCCCCAACCAATTCAGATATCCAGGAGAGCATTTCATAAAACTGAACTTTGATGGGGCGTTGAAAGGTAACCCTGGTCCAGCAGGCCTAGGAGGTATCTTTAGAGACGACAAAGGAAAAACAAGGTGGGTATTCGTGGAATGGGGAGGCGAGATGACGAACAATGAAGCGGAGCTCTGGGCGGTACACCAGGGATTGAGAATAGCAGTGAGAAATAGATACATGAACGTGGAGATAGAAGGGAATTCACAGATAAAAATAGGGATGCTGCACAAACTAAGGGATGGAAAGAGCTGGGAGAAAGTTGCAAAAAGCTGGAGGACAGTGAGCATTATTCAAGATATAGCGATTCTGTTAAACAGAATCGAATACAAAATAATAAATCATGTAAGATGCAATGGGAATAGGGCAGCGGACCTCTTGGCTAATTGGGGGAGTAAAGAGGCGACCAACAGTTTGGACAGGAGCTAGCCATCATTGGAAGCAGATCAAAGCTGGGGAGGACTTAAAAACATAATCACCCAGGACCATAATGAAATAGTCACATTATGAAAGAACGAGGACAAGGCACCCGAACGGGATGAGTAAGGTGGCAGGATGGGTAATTAATGAGCGACAGTGTGTCAGGTAGGTAAGAGCAGACGGGGTTCAGGGAATGATTGTCACAGGCAACTGGATCAGTGAGAAGGATCTCCGATCAAGGCGAAAGGACAAAAAGGTACAGACGGAGGACGGTGGAGGCATCAGTACGTCAGAAACAAGATAGGGGAATGATAGCATGGAAGAATGGGACAGCAGAGCGGTAAGGGAGGTAAGGTATAAGCGCAGGAGGAGGGGAGGCATAAGGGAGAAAGGGTGGCGAAGAGGAACGAGGAAATTTGCATGCAAAGAAACAGGAGATGGTGGTGGTAATCAGCTGAATACAGCCGGGAGAGAGGGAAGATCAAGCAGCCGAGTAGAAAGAATAGGGAAGCGGAGAAGGAGGCAAAGAAGCAAGGGAAGAATGGCAGCAGAAGGGAGTAGGGCGGCGGGCAGATGGATGAGAAGCAGGGCAGGAGAAGGGAACCATGGTCGAGGGGACCAGGACACGAAAGGAAAAGGAATAATGGAGGGGGACACAGAGAAATTCTATATTCCAGTGTATGATGATTCAGAGGATGGGAGTGAAGACATCGAAGCGGAAATTGAGAAGGCAGAACAGGGGACAGGACTTCGCGGCTGAAATGGGAGAAACACAGGAAACAGGACCATGAAAAGAGGAAGGCAGGAAGCGGAAGGAAGTCAGGAACCGAAAGCTGAGGAAGAGAGCGGAAGACGGAGTCAAGGGCGAGGTCGACAAGGCAGGGGAGGCCAGAGGAGACGGGGAGTAGCAAAGGGTAGAAGCAGACGGGGCCGATGCTGTCGGGAAGGTACAGTGGAAGACAGGGAGACCAGCGCTGAAGCAGCGGGAAGACAGGGAAGGAGGACTATTGAGACAAGGGTTCAGACAGCCGAGAGATCCTACAATGAGAAGACAAACCCGAAAATCAGGAGGATAATCGAGAACTGGGAGGAAGAGGCCATTCAGGCACAGTCTGAGGAAGAAATAGAGGACTGAGTGCATCTCATGCCAGATCCAGGACATACTCGAGGCCGAATGACATTATATAAACAGTCTCTGCACTTATATTGGGTAATGAAAATGCTTATGGCCAAAGCTATGGAGCAGATAGCCTTGGAAATGGTTGAATTATCATAGGGGATACCAAACCTGAAGAAGGAGTTGAAGAACATCCTAATCACCCTGCTCATGCAGGACAAGAGGTTGGAGGATATTCAGCAGCAGCTAGAGGCGAATGGCTTGGTAATCAAGAAGGAGAAGGAGCAACAAGAAGATGCTGGGAATCAATGAAGAAAAGGCATGTTTTTTTTTTGAAGCATTTAGAAAGTGCAATTCTTCGTTTCCATTAGCTATGTATAGGATCTATGATAATTTTTACTTGCAGCCTTATGACAATAGTAACAGTTGTAAGGTTGATGTTTACAAAGCCTGGAAAGACAGTTTGAAAACCTTTTATTTTTGGTTAGCAGTTAAGAACTATAGGTGGTCAATAAACCCAGTTTCCCCTCGGGGCGGGTTGAGACCACCTTAAGATTGTAGTGGTTTCAATTTTGCTAATAGAAAATGGTAACTCCCCAACTTACAAAAGAAAAACAGTAGATCAAACTTCTTTCTTTTGATGAGATTCTTCTTTTCTTTGCTACTACAGTTTCTTGTCTTCTAGCCACCTCACACTACTTTTCTATGACATATCAAATGCCAAGATGTGTGTCAGTAGATGAGGTTGAAGTCCTCTTATTTATAGTCTTCACAAGGGCTAGAGTGGACCTATCTAGGATGAATTTATCATGGATGACCGAATTGGTCATGGGGTCTTTCTAGAATTTTATAAACATCAAAATAATATTTTATTCCTTGATATAAGAGCCTAATCGGGTCTATTATATCATCAGATAAACTTTAACTCTAGATAGAAACCCTAGAGAACTCAATGGGTGCTTAGAGCTAGGAACCAAAAACTTTGAGCATGAAACCCATGCTTTAGTAAATAAATTTTATTTTACAATCATTTTATTTTTCTTTTGATAAGTCCATAAGAGATACATCATGTCATGATCTGAATACAATTATGAAGACCAATACTAGTTACAAATTTCAATAGGAACTTCACATGTTATGGAATTTCAATGTCTTCTAAGATAATGCAGTGCATGTGTGATGTCTCTCAAAGGGGTCAAATTTCTACTTTATATAGCCTTCTAAGGGCTCTTTAAGCCCAATGGGAGGCCAACTTCAGCTAGCTAGATGACCTATTCTTGGGAGCACTATAAACATTTTTCCAAAATACAAAATAATTTTCTTTCTTTGATAAAAGTGTCCAAATGGGTCTTTACATAATTACAATGACATTTTCACTCAAGAAACCCCTATAGGCATGCAATGGATGTCTGACATATTAACTAAAGACTCAAGCATGAAACCCATGCTTTATAAATTTTTCTTTCTTCTTTTAATCAATATATAATAATTACATCCAGACATGAGACAAATGAAAATTATGAAGACCGAAAATATTTACATTTCCCAACATACAGGAGCATGTTGATTCAACTAAGCCATGGGAGAAACACCAATTATGTTACCATTTTTATTTTCTTGCTCAGTTTGGGACAAAGTTTCATTTGATATAGAATGAAAAAACGAGAACTATGGTTCATGATATATGTTTCATGATGAGATTGTCCAGTCTTCCAAGTGCAGTGAAACAATATATCTTCAAGATAATGGCTCTTCAAGGATTTCGTGTTCACCAAAGTAACCTGCAACACCTCCTGCAATTTTGGACCTATAAACCCTAGGGTATTCACATGTGTGAACATTAGAAGACAAATTACAAACTTTAAAAATATTGATGTGTCTCTCAATAGGTCAAATATCCATATTTATATAGCCTTTTCAAGAGGCTCCATTAGTCCTCTCTAGGTTGACTTTTCCTTGGCTAGCCAACCTGGCCTTGGGAGCCTTCTAGACATTTCTAATTTAAAAATAATTTTTATTTCCTTGATAGAAATTCTCGAAAGGGTATTTTATAATATGACAAGAACTATTGAATCATGACAAACCCTAGGAGAATTCAATGTATACTTGACCTAATGATAAAGTGCCTTTAGCATGAAACCCATGCTTTACAAAAAACATTTTTTTCTTGTTTTGATATATACATAAGAATTACATCATGACATGAGTCAAATGAAAATTATGAATACCGAAACTAGTTACATTCTTCAACATATCAAAGTATGTGGGTATTTTTTTGTAATGGAAGACTAAAAGTTATCAGATAATGTTGAGTTCTCAAGTTATCGAGTAAGTTCATTGGTTAGGATGAATAGGTTCTCAAGTTCTCAAGTTTTTAAATATTACTTGAATATTTTAAACGCAAAGAACTTCCATATAACTCACTTGTATGAATATAATGTTCTTGTGGTTTTGTTAAGATGTTTCTCAACATCCCTTATGACACTAGCTAATTATTCTTTTATTTGATGGAGTGTTATAGGATGTTCAACCAAAAAGGTATTTGTCAGATCTATCGTCGTTGAGTGACTAAAGTTCAGGTGGGATAGAATAAATTGACCAAACATTTGCTACATCATCTAGCAGATGAAGATCAACTAGAGGTGAAAAGATTAGAAGAAAATTCCATGGACGCATGGAAATTTTTCTCCCTAAAGGAAGGTCATGTTCTTATGATAATGAGAAAATAAATGACATGGAGGTGCCCTTGAGGTACAAAAATTTAGTGAAACAATGGGAACCCAAGGATCTTCCTGAAATAAACATTGATTTTTCTATCAATGAAAGGATATATCGCATTTCCCCATCATTAATACATGGTTTGGGGCTATTTTCCATGGATGGCATAAAGGTGTGTTATGAAGGATTAATTGAATTGATGGAGTATGACAGACCCTATTACAACTATAATGATTGGGTACAACTAGTCCAATATACCAAAATTATGTGAAGATATGGAGTGGCTGCAAATTATATACAACTAAAAGACAACGATGAAAATAAATACACAACTAAGTATATTGATGGAAGGCCAAATGCAACAGGGAATATTGCAGGGTTTATAAATAGTACATGGACCATCACCACAAATAAGAAACCCAATTGCATATTTGAGGGATGTGAAGGAAAATGTGTATTCGTATGTGCCATTAAATCAATAGTTGCAGGGGAAGAGTTACTCATTGATTACAATTTGAATAGAATAAATACAAATATTGCTATTATGGGGGTGGTATGTATTCAATTTTATCCAACTTGTAAGAAATGTCTATTGTATGTTATGATTGTCATTTACTATGTAAAGCTTCTATATAAATTTAGACATGTGTCAATAATGGTTTTGTTATTAATATAATGCTGATTAATTGTGGATGAATTGCAATTACACTTTTTTGATAAACAAGGTGATAAGGGGGAGGCACCCGACTCAGAGTAGTACACAGATGCTCATGAGGAATATGTTATTGATGATGTAATTTTTATGTTCGTCGATCCAATGCAAGCAATAAGGAATCTTAAATTCAAATCAAACAATAAACTTATTTCTTTAGTTCTGATTGAGCCTTAGATAGATGAGATAAAAGGTGAAATCATAACCTTGCTACAACAAATTTTTCGGTATGGGGTGAGAAACTCATTTGATTATCCCAATTA
This sequence comes from Pinus taeda, assembly GCA_000404065.3. Lineage (NCBI taxonomy): Eukaryota > Viridiplantae > Streptophyta > Pinopsida > Pinales > Pinaceae > Pinus > Pinus taeda. The sequence goes on along the minus strand of APFE031422018.1, from coordinate 66,097 downwards.
TTTGTTTATGGTTTAGTTATTTCATCCTTTATAAAAACACTCTTTATTTTATAGGGGTTTTTGGTGGAGTTTGATCCTCATGCTATGACTATGGGCCAACCGACATTGGTAGAAACACCAATTCTCCACCTGTGAGTGAGTCACTGGTCATTGAGACTGGTACAACCACTCAACCACCCAAAATAGGATCTGCACCCCCTGAACAATGTACATCAGGATTTACACATGATGTTGTGGGTTCTGAGCATGATACAATTGCACAATTTGAAAAGAGCTTTCTTGAATTTTCCCATCTTACTAGCATGAGATCAATACCTATCATGTTTTTGGTAGATGATGACAATGCCCCTATGCAAATAGAGAAACTTCTAGGAATTTAAGAAGTGTTTTAAATATTAAGTACAATCTAATAAAATTAATGTATAGTTTTTTATTACTTTGAACTAATGATAATATCATTTTGCAGGAAATTATGTATTTTATAAGCATTTGTATGACATAATATTGAAAATCTTTTGGCCAACTATTCGCACAAACTAGAAATCCAAAAGTTCCAAGTTAAAAGAGGATCTTATTAACAATATGGTTCACCTGTTCGGTGACAGTAACTTCAACATATATGGAGTTACCTCAAAGATAGACCTAGATTTAAAATATTTGTGGGACAAGTATAGGTCTCAACTAGAAAGGGCAAGATCACATGAGTGCCCTCCATCGATTCCAGAGATGTAGTAGAGAGTGCTAGTGGAAAATGCACATGAGAAGGAACTTCAAAATTCATGGGAAGACTCCACCCAAACCAGGAAGGTATGAGACACGTTTAATAATGTAATTATGATGCTTTACCATCATTGCGACATCTAATTAAGTTTTTCAATGTTTTAAATATAGGCTCACAAATATTTCCAAAGTTACATAGGTTAGAATAAAAAAACACGGGCAACATCATCTTGGCATGGGTGGTTACTGGAAACTGGACACAAAAATTATAAGTATATAAAAAAATAATTTGCATACAAATTATAAATTGTTAACAATTTTAATTTAATGTCATAGAAGAAGAAAAATTGATGTTCTAATGCAAAATTATAGGGGAAATAATTCAAAGAGGCTCCCACAGAGGAAGACCTAAAGCTTTCTTTCAAGTATGACTGTCAAGTCATGGTTGAACGAACGAAAAGATTGGAATCTTCATAGTCTTCCAACACCCAACATAACACTGAGGAAAATAAAAGCAACAAATAAAATTTATAAATCATTACTTGTACAATCTATTAGTTATTATTTTTGACCATAAAGTAATGTTCTTTATTGTAAAAAGTAGGCGAGAGATGTAGATACAACACATGAGCCTACTGACGGTGGAGTGCCTGATCTTGAGACTGATGTTCAACTCAGTAATGGAAGTATTTCATGTGTTATAAAAAAATGTAGTATGGAATATAATTAAAAATATTTAAATTCAAATGGTGTATTAATTACAACCTTTCCTGTTTCTACACCAGATCATGTACAATATGTGGCTAGAGAAGAGGAGTAACATATGGCCACAACTAAAAGTATTCCACTTCCCTCCACTACTGAAGCCGGTAAAGAACACTATACTACTCTTTTTATTAATAAAACATTTATAATAATTATTATGATAAATATAAATTTAACATTTCTTTCTTGTTGCAATTGATGCTCGACCCCACTTGTAGCAACATAGTCATAGGACTAGGTCAGCAACAAGACATATTACACTAGAGACCACAACAACTGAAGGGAGCCAAGGTTAAGACATCCTGGCTAATTATATGTTAAAAAAGAGAAACAAAGTTGATAAAAAATTATTGAACTTGTTTATTTAGAAACCTTTTTTTTGAGTACCACATTTTTGACTAAGAGGTTGAATGCCTCATGGCATGTCCACATGTAAATTTAGACTACCTTAATATAAGTTGTGATTTTTCCATTGTAAAAAATTAGAATGATTTTGTTTTGTATTGTGTAAACATATATTTTGTGATACAAGGAGGGTGTAGAATACCATATATTTGATAAATTTGTGGTATAAGTCAATTAACTCCGTTACAAACACCAAGAGCCTATAATCAACTTCCCGTGTTAAACTAAGCCTTTACGAAATTTGTGCTCATGATAATTCAATCATCTACTAATTTGTATGCCTATCCCACTCCACCATACACTGCCACACTCCTAATTTAGGTGCTAGCTACTCCTGCTTCAATGCCTAATCACACCAATATATGATTATGATGAAAATTAAAGTACATATGTGTGTACTCTCCATGGTGGAATGTATGAATTGTCATCCCCAAATTTCCCATCAATGATTACAACCTTAAATGGGCTATCACTAGTCTATATCATCATCTCAAAATGACCTGACAGATGAAATTTACAATTTATATCATCATAGCTTCACACTATCTCATGAATGACCCTTTCTATAGATTATATGCATGAACTTATGGAAGGCCATCCCCTCTACCTATCCTATGATTGATTGTAATAACAAGTAAATAAAGGACAATTGGTGAATCTTTGTTTACAAGATCACCTACTTATGAATTGCACTTTTTTCACTTGTTCTCACAATAAATCATAGGCTAGGTAGAGGGGATGGTCTGCCATAAATTCATGCATATAAACTGTAGAATGGTTCATCTATGAGACAATGTGAAGTGATGATGACAAAAATGGTAAATTTTCATCTTCCGGGTCATTTTTAGATGGTGATGACAGACCAATGCTAACCCATTCAAGGTTATAATCATTGATGGGCAATGTGCAGAGTGTTGAAATATGTAACTAGGTTTGGTATTCATAATGACATATGTAATCATGATTTTATGTAATGAGACAAATAAATTTATTATTGTTATTCTTGAGGCATAGGTTTCATGCTCAAGGGAAATTTATTTTTAGGTCAAGCACCCATTGAGTGCTCCTAAGGCTTGTCATTTAGTCTACAAGTCAAATGAGTCATTGTCATGTATGAAATACCATTTTGGGCATGTTACATATTGAAAATGGAAATATTTTTGAGTCAAAATAGAGTCAGAAGACCATCCAAGACCTTGTCATCAAGTCGACCTACACAAGTGGACAAGTCAGTCTAAAGGAATCAATTTGTACCCCTCAAAAGTCTATAAATAAGAAGGAACTCGACCTCATTAACACACAAACTCAAGCAAGTTCGATCTCCTCAAGATAGAAGATGGAAAAGGATGAAAAAGGAGAAGAAAAGTAAGATTGAAGTTTTGGGTCTATCTTTCTCTCTTGTGTTAGGGCTTATACTGTTGTTGGGAAAGTCAAAGTGATGTTGGGAAAGTCAAAGTATTTTTGGGAAGTAAAATTGTTGATAAGAAATTCAAAGTGTTAGGAAGAAACTGCTGGGTCGAAATTCCAAAAGAATTTGTTGGGAAGTTTGAAGTTGTAGAAGAATTTTTTGGGCAAGTCAAAGTTGTAGAACAATCTACTAGGTAGGTCAAAGTTACAGAAGAATATGCTAGGCAAGTTGAAGTTCTAGAAGAATCTACTAGGAGATCAAAATTACAAAATTTACTGGAAGGAAATTGCGTTAAGGAAGAAAGGTTTGACTTGTTCTTGGAGGGTCTTGGTTAAGGCTCATAGGCCTTGGAATTCATCAATTGAAGATTCTATAGGAAGAGAAGAATTGTTGCAGGCTTTCCTCTCAGTTGGAGAGGTTTTGGCCCCGAATGATTGCCTATATATTTTTTCCTTTGTCTCATTGTTATTTATGGTTTGGTTGAAGATAATACTAATAATAATCCAGAGAAAGAATAATATAATCAATTTAGGTAAAAATACATCACAAATAGTTACCAAAGTAAGATAAATCACCTACGCTTACTGCCCCTATGTTTCTCAACAAGTTATCATAGCTAAGGTGGCTAAATCAAGGAAGGGCATAAAAAATAAGAATACTCAAGGGCCTAAGCATATAGAAAAATATCACATTGGAAACATTAATAGCATCAATCATCAAGAAGGACTAACCCTCTCATCATATTGAAATAAATAGTTGAGAAACTCACTTATTCTACAATCATTATTACAAGGAAGGAAGAACTAAGAACTTTTCAGTTTGTTTTCTAGGCTATATTCTTAACATGTATGAAGTACTAGGACATCCTTTTGCATCAACACATATCGAATTGAAACCACCATCAAGGGTCAAGTTTTGTGCCAAGAAAGGTATCCTTTGCAAACTGAAATAACAAGAAAAAGAATTCAATTCAAGAGGAAACTTTGTGCATCTTCGAGCCACTCGTATGATCTAGGGTTATTACAGAAAAGGAAAAAATCACAGAACTACTACAAAAAGATGAAATTTTGAAGAAGGGCCTAAATTAGAGGTTGTGAAACAAGTTTTACTAGCATCTACATGAAGGAAGAGAAGTAGGAAAATTGTTTTCATCATCATCAATGAATCAATGTGATTTCCCTCTGAGCCAAGGATCACTTTTGAAGAAAGACATCTTCATCAAGAAGACATCTTTTATTATCTACATCATCATTAAAATCAAGAAGGAATCACGTTGAAGATTTCATCATCTAGGAGTATCTTCATTTGACAATGAAGTATCATTATATCTATATTTGAATATGTCAAAATGACTTCATTTTGCAAGGAGAGAAACAAATTGGCTAGGTCGTCAAACTTTCTTGACAGTAAGAAGATGATAGATTTGATCGTCATAGAAAATTAATTTGTTGGTCATATTAAGGGTTTAATTGTTGAACCACCAAAAGAAGAAGCTCAAGCTCTAGCAAAATAAATGAAGGGGAAAATATACAGACAAGATAAAGATATTAGGAAGAAGGAATAACCTCTTACTTCATGAGGGTAATAGAAATACGAGACCAACTGCAAGAGTTGGGGGAAATAATGTCAGATGGATAAATGACCACCGTGGTACTGAATTCACTTCCTGATGAATGGGGAAAATTCGTCTCAAGCATTTTTGGAAAGAAGGAAGCCAACTCATTCAGTGAACTTTGGTCACTATATAAAGAAACAAGGTTAAAATAAAAGAGCGATGTAGGAGTAGGTGAAAAAGTTCAAGCATTGTTGCCATGACTAAGATAAAAGGAAGGTTTGGAATATTTGGCCGTCAAAAAAAGAAGACGAAGGATATGTTGAAGATATAATGCTATGGTTGTTAGGAACGTGGGCATCATAAGACATATTTTCTGAAATTCAAGAAGGAAAAAAATAGGAAAGAAATAAATGTTCATATCACCGAAGAAGTGGAAGAACCCGATGAGAAGAAATCCAAGGGGATAGATCTTCACTATTAGGGTTTCTCTAATGCATGGAAAGGAGAAGTGGGAGGTGAGAAGATCTCTACCATGGAATTCAAGATTAGAAGAATTACGACTAGATGCATCTTAGTAGAATATGAAATCATATTAGAAGCATACCATTAAAACAAGATCTCATCAGAAAAGTTTGAAAGGATAGCTGATGTAGAAATCTACGTGATTGTAGCGGTCATCTTAGAAAGGAAGTAACTCTTGGTAACCTAATTGAAATAATAAGTAGTACTCATGGAAAAATAAAATTCATCTAGCATAGAAAGAGCACATCATGTGTCATCATCATTAGGAAGGAGCATTTGCAGGATAAGAATAATCAAGATCCTCCATTGGATTATTCATTAGAAGGTTCACCTCTCTTGGAAGAAGCAAGTGTCTCGCTGAGAATTCCATCTTGTATGGGAGTCGTGGGATGATGGTATGATGAAAAATGAGTGTAGCACGTCAAGATGGTTGAACTAATTTTAATAAAGGAAGTTATCAAAGGAAGTCTAGATGACTAGAAATAAGAATGAGGTATGTATGCATGTGTTTGATAAGATTAAGTCATATAGTTGCAAAGAGTATGGATGAATTCTCTACCTCATGAGCATGATCAAAGAAAAGGGATCTATTTCATTGGAAATATGCATGAAGGCATGGTTCACATATTGACAAGATGAAATAAACATAATATGTCCTCATATGGAATATGAAGACGAAGGAACTACGGATGGATGTTATTGAGGAGCAATATGTGAGGAAAGAATAAAGAGACTGTGAAAGCTGCAACTATGGTTACAAGGAATCAAAATCCATTAAATATGATATGAAATCTCCATGGAAAAGGTATGAAGTCCTTGACAAAGTCTGAAAAAGAAGAAGACCATTGACATTGAAAGCCTTGGAGATGTGTTTATGAATATGCAAGATGTGGATGTCTCTAGCAACATATGTCATGATGAAAGACCATCACAAAAGGAAATTTTTCTTTAATGTTCAACATTTGGATGGGTTAGTATAGGTTTGTCATAAAAGGATTTGTAGCTGTCACCTACAACTAGCACTCATGTGGTGAGATGGAAGATCCTAAAAGAAACATGACATGGAAAAGGTAGTGGTATGCAAGAAATCCAAATGTGGGCTAGAAGTTCACTTTCTAATAAGGAGAAGGATGAAATGACTGAATTGAGGAAATTTATGGATGGCCAATTCCCTACAAGATAAAGGCTCCATAATAATGAAGATGACAATTCATTATATCTAAAGGAGGATCTCAACGAGTAGTTAAAGGTCCCATTATCTCCAATAAAGAAGAAATCTACTATTGGAAACAAGTCCATGGTTAAGAGGGAGCTTGGAAGCAAGTCCCTAAGTAAGATGGAGCTTGGAAAAGTCCTTGGATAAGAGGGAACTTGGGTACATTCCTTTTACAAGAATGGGTGCATTTCTTTATTTGAATAGGTATATGCTCCCTAGTTGAGAGGAAGAGATAAAAAAATCATTATTGTATTCATTTTGGGAAGAAAGAATGGAGTATTTGGTAAGCATTTGACATCCGATACTCTTTCAGGATGTGGTAGGGAATCCAAGACAAGAGTAGTCATAGAGGACCGATATTATTTGAGGACTGGGAATCCAAGATAAGAATAGTCCTAGAAGGACATACCTTATGAACACCTGGGTAGGGTATGTTCCTTGAGAGACAATGACGATGATTTCTATAAATCATTGGAATTGCCAACATTGTGCTCTAATCTCACGGAGAGATAAATTTGTTAGTGAATGCCTTGTTATGTGAAAATTCTATATGATATGATGGTAAAAAAATGGGGTACCAATCTGACTCTTCTTATGAGAATTCTTCAGATTGAGAATGTCCTAGTACCTTGTATGGATTATGAATACCTCCCTAGTTAAGAGGGAGTGTTGAAATATGTAACTAGGTTTGATCTTCATAATGATATATGTAATCATGATTTTATGTATTTGATGTAATGAGAAAAATATATTTCTTATTGTTATTCTTGAGGAATGGGTTTCATGCTCAAGGGGAATTTATTTTTAGGTAAAGAACCCATTGAGTGATTCTAGGGTTTGTCATTGAGTCTACAAGTCAAATGAGTCATTTTCATGTATGAAAGGCCCTTTTGGGCATGTTACATATTGAAAAGAAAAATTTATTTGAGTCAAAATAGAGTTAAAATACCCTCCAAGACCTTGTCATAAGTTGGACTACACAAGTGGACAAGTCAGACTCAAGGAAGAAATTTGTACCCCTCAAAAGCCTATAAATAAAAAGGAACTCAACCTCATTAGCACACTCACTCAAGAAAGTTTGATCTTATCAATATAGAGGCTGGAAAAGGATGAAAAAGGAGAAGAAAAGAAATATCGAAGTTTTGGGCCTCTCTCTCTCTATCTCTCTCTTGCGTTAGGGTTTATACTGTTGCTGGGCAAGTTGAAACACTACTGGGAAAATAAAATTATTGGAGGGGAAGTCGAAGTACTACTGGGAAAGTCAAAGTGTTGCTGGGAAAGTTGAAGTGTTAGGAAGAAACTTTTGGGTCAAAATTCTAGAATAATTTTATAAGAAAGTCGAAGTTGCAGAAAAATTTGCTACGCAGGTTGAGGTTGTAGAAGAATCTACTAGGCAAGTAAAAGTTGCAGAAGAATATATCAGCCAGGTTGAAGTCACAAAAGAATTTGATAGGAGATCAAAATTACAAATTTTCTAAAAGGAAAACTCGTTAATGAAGAAAGGTTTGACTTGGTCTTGGAGGATCTTGGTCAAGGGTCATAGGTCTTGGAATTCGTCAATTGAAGATTCTATAAGAAGAGAAAAATTCTTGTAGATTTTGCTCTCAGTTGGAGAGGTTTTGGCCCTGACTGTTTGCCTATATCTTGTGTCCTTTGTATCATTTTTCTTTACAATTTCATACAATATTGATGAAGATTATACTAATAATAATCAAGAGAAAGATGAAGATAATCAAGTTAAGTAAAAATACATCACAAGCAGTTATCAAACTAGGAGAAATCACCTACACTTGCTGCCCGTAGATTTCTCAACATGGAGGACAATTCATACATCCCATCATGGAAATTATACTCATGTGTACTTAAATTGTCATCATAATCACAAATTGTTGTGAATTGAAAACTAATATACGTTATAATATTTTTTGACTAATATATATTAAAAATGAAACCAATATATAGATTAGTTACAATAAATATAGTAGAAATTAATATAGTAGCCATTCCAACAATGTTGACTAGTCTATATTGAGACTAATATTTATGCTTCATGGGATGGTGTATCAACTCGTCTCATGCTTTATCCCAATAATCATTGAATATCAAAATATTTCTCTAAGGTTATATTCAAACTTTGGCAATTTATAAGACTTGTAGCCCTCAACTATTTGCACGGCTCTCTAGCTTCAAGTGGTACACTAAGTTTAGGTTAATTAATATACGTTTAATGAAGGTAGTTTATTGTCCTCAGTCCATATTTTGAATATCTTGCAAACATTATAGGTATGGGATCCTATAGGTTATTCATATTCTCTATTTTCTTAGTTTGATCGATATTAGAAGTCTCATGCTTATAACACACACATATACACATATGCCAATGTTTATCCAATATTAGTCATTAAGAAATATGCACCAAAAATATCTCTCGGATTCTATACTCATGTTAGAACTTCAGATATTATATATGTATGTGCAAGACCACTTTGTCCTATTCAAGTATGATGACTATAGTTTTCATAGTAGGTCTAATATTTTAATAATGCATTTTCAAACTTAATTTAGATACCCTATTTAGAAAGTAAATTTTAGTCTTTAATCATGATCCATATTTGTTTATGGATTTTTGAAATGGTGCAACAATTCAAATGCATAGTTTCAAAAATAGTGCTCATGCATGCTGTTTGGATGAGACCTTGTTATGAAACCAACTCACAAAAATATAGAAAAGATATATCAACAAATTAAAAATTATCCTCTTCGAGGGGGCAACCTCCTTTACATTACACAAATGAACAATTCTTGGATGATAAAAATGACAAGACCTCCTCTTTATATATAGGAGTCTAAGGGGTCCCAATACAATCAGAGCCTACATAACAATAATATTGTAGGGGCACAACAATAACAATAGTGGGCTTCTATGGGGCATAATAATAACAACATGGGGTTGCACTAATAACATTAAGGGGTAAATGTACAATTATTAATTTTCCGATGCTATTAAATTTCTCATTTTATGCATCTAAAACATCATCGACTACACTCTTCCCTAAATATTTTATACAAACCCCTCTTATCTATTCCCCTAAAACCCTAAGTATTTTGTGTCTATGATTAATTAATGAATGAATGAATTCTATATGTTAATGAATAATTTCTATATGTCTCTTTATGTACATGACGTCGTTTCATATTATGTAAACATATTTTTTATGATAAAATTTATTGAGATGAAATATTTTGTGGATTTACGGATGAATGAATGAATGAATGTTTGTTATTTTTTTTATGTATCTTAATTTCTTGCTTTCAACTATTTCCTATATAGTATATATATTGGGTATTGAAGAATTGAGAGTGATGTGAATGGGAAGGGGGGTGAGGGGATATGAAAGCTTCCACCTTCACGTGGTTGGCCATGTTCAGTAGAGAATAAATTAGGATTTGGATAATCTTGGAGAAAAACATCCTTAATCCAACAAAGCAACAAAAAAATCAATGTTGACTTCGCTGTTGCTTTATCAAGTGGAGAGAGGTTTATTTGACCAATATTAAACTACTCCAACAATTTATTCTTGAAACCAAGAGGATCTCATTCAGGTATTCATATTGTCTATATTAAAATCTCCATATTAGAATGATTTTATTTCATATTGTCCACATTAGAATCTCCATATTTCCTTTGGTGTCTTCTTCTTGGAAAATACAACGTTCAACCATTGTAGAATCTCCACAATCCATTAGTGATTAATGTTTAAAAAAAATGACAGACGTTAACAAAACCTAAAACCGATCTTCAAAACTTTAAAAAGGAAACAATTACCACAATATCAAAATGGAAAAGTATAATTCTGCAAATAATTCTCAAACAAAGCATCAATATTGATCAAGACAACCAAAATTTTCTCTCATCTTCACCAGTAGCATTTGGGGCATCTATGAATTCCATACATACTCCTGCATAGATGCCATACACACTACGAGGGAAGATGGCAGGTAATATTAGTTGCCTTGACTAGTATCGACACTCTGTATGAGAAGTATCTACAAAATTACAATTTTATGTTTTGATATTATGGTAATTGTTTCCTTTTATAAATTACAGTGTTGACTAGTGCACGGAGTAAAAAAAACTCTAATGCTATCTTTATTAATGAATAATACTAAAAATATCAATTTAACATTTCTTTTTTGTTATAGTTGATGATCCGCCCTTCTTGCAGCAACCTCAACAATGTCATGAGAACTCAAACATGCCATCAAAAAAAGAAATGGTTGTAATAGTTATATTATTAGAAACATCACGAACCATATTATGAAAACATATTTTTGATGATATTTTTTTTTAGAAGAAGTGAATTGTGTCTATGATTAATGAATGAATGAATTATATATGTTAATGAATAATTGTTATATGTCCCTTTATGTACATGGCATTGTTTCATATTAAGTAAACATATTTTTTATGATATTATTTATTGAGATGAAATATTTTGTGGATTTACGAATGAATGAATGAATGTTTGCTATTTGTTTGGCTTTTTTTTTTTTAATGTCTTGCTTAAACTATTTCCTATATAGTAGATAGACT
>APFE031422018.1:7542-54093 GCA_000404065.3 Pinus taeda | reverse complement strand
GGATTTGGATAATCTTGGAGCAAAATACCTTCAATCCAATGCAACAACAACAAAGTCAATGTTGACTTCGTTGTTGCTTTTTCAAGTGGAGGGAGGTTTTCTCCAAGATTAAACTACTCCAACAATTTATTATTGAAGCTAAGAGGATCTCATTCAAGTATTCATGCACACAGGTTTTTTTTAATTATTATTTATTCATGCAATTAAATTTATTATTTGGTCAAATTTATTCTAAGTTTGCCTCATTGGTCTCATGAATATGTGTAGGGAAACTAGTTTCAATTCAGATGTTGAAGTGAAATAACTATCTGAAGCAAATAACTCAAAATGGTAAGGGTGTTGGCATTGATGTTGTAATGAGGTGATAGTTTGCATTGATGTCAACATGGTAGTGTAATGTTGTAGTGATTGATGGTTGGCATTGATGTCAACCTGGGATTATGGTGAAGATGATATGCATAAGTTTGATTTCTTGATGGTGTTAGTTTTGATGATTGGTTGGCCAACTACGTCTCCATGTATATGATGTTTGTGGTGTTTCCCTTGAGATTCCTTTGACGATCCTAAGTTATGGATTGGAATCCTAATGATGTCTAAAGGTGTTAAAGATGATGTCATGATGTATCAAGTTCCCCTCTATAGTTGAGCTTCATGGTTGATGCCACTTGATACAGTTTCTGCACTATGAGTTGGTTCTTGTACTTATGTTGAATACATCATGTATAAGCTCAACAAGAGTTTACATAGATGGTTTTGAGGCTTGTCTTGGCTTGGAAAATATTTACAGGTGCTAGCGATGTTGAGCAAGAAGTTGGAGGCAGTTCTGAGTTGAAGTTTTTGTGTTTTCCTTGATCCTCTTCTCTAGTTGTTCCCTTGTAGGCTTGTTCATGCGACTGGGAGCTCCATTCTATGGGAACAAGGATTATCCATGAAGCTATAGTCGAGAATCAATAGTGTTGTGCTAGAACCTATGTTTTTAAGACAATATTTCCCAAATTCCTCGTGCATCCCAGATGTTGTAATTGTTTTTATGATATTTCTTATTAAGGAATTTTCATAAAAGGTTATAATTGACTAAATCAACATGTGTAAATTAAGTTTCAAGTGTAAATTCCTTAAGGGAGTGAGTAATGGGAAGAGTGGCACAAATTGTTTAAAAATGGGAGCAGATCGACGATTGTGTATGTGAAATGAGCATAAGTTTGTGTAGAGAACAAAGGGTGACCTCCTACAGAAGATAATGATACATAGTTCGAATTTATAGAGTTGTGCACAAACATAAAATTTCTATTGAGAGTAGAAAATAGTGAGGTGCATGAGGCTAGTTCTCATTGATTGTATAGGAAGAGTTTGATCTACAACCAAACTCAAAATTTATAGAGTCTATTGCAGAAGTTATGCAACATGTATGGAGCACGTGGATCAGAGATTGTTGGAGCACAATATAGTTTGATGGTCATGTCACTAATATTTGTGTTTGGAGGGATTATTTGATGTTGTATCCTTTATGTGAGAATGTTGTCATGCTTTTTTGCAAGGTTTTAAGTCTATATGCTAAATGTGTTGGATATGTGTAGGTGTTACTATTGCTTGATTTCCAATACTTGAGTTGTTTGATTGTTTGAGTCAATGTTTCAGAATTGGTTTGATGAGTTGATGTTGATGAATTGATTGAAGTTGAGATGCATAGATTGTGGTGAAGGTGGCATATGTATTGATTGTTTTAATGTAGAGGTTGTTGTTGTTTTTCCAAGGGGTCTAGTTTGAAATATTATGAAATGAGGCCCTACATGATCAAAAAATTGAGATAGCTTGATGAAGAAGGGATGGACATTCCTTGTCGATGGTGGTTGATAGATTTAGTTGAGGAATTGGCATTCTAATAGTCCAATGAGTGTTGGGTGAGGCTTGTTGGGGGTTGAGGATTCTAGTGGATGGGTGTTCACAAAGTCAATTTAATATTATAAACTTCCTTTTTGGACATAGCCAACTATACTAATGTAAAATGATTTATTTGATTAATAAAAATTGAAGTAGAGCAACAAAAACAACAAAGGGTGGTTTTTGACCTAGAGGGGGTTGTCCACCAAAGATCCTTGTGTTCATTGTGCATGTGATTGTTTTGATTATTTTATGGCTTTCATGTGATAATTGTAGAATTTAGATTTTTTATTTACTAAGCTGGTTAATGCATTATATGATCTAATATGCTAATGGTGTAATGTGTCATTGTGAATCAATAAATAAAAAATTAATTTTAAAAAGTATACATATAGAACTTGTCACTAATGATTCAACCCCCCCCCCCCGCCGCCCCGGTGGTAGCACATTTCCAACAAAGGGTTTAGGTGAGACAACAAATTTTGTTTGATATTTGTGTTGTATGTATTGGCCAAGTGGGAGTTACATAAATTTTTATAAGAAATAACAAACTTTTGCATGAAAAAAATTCATGCAGTATTAGTCTTTCTTTGACAATTGTGTTTTTATTTGAGTGAAAGACCATAAACTATCAATTTTCATTCAGGGAAATAGGAGAAACCATTACTCTGTTAATTGGGCATAAGGCACTAGTATGATTTTTCCTCTATTCTTTTAATTATTTATCACATCTAACTTCTCCTTCTGCCTTTATTTTGAAGGTACTTTCATTCACATATCTGCATTTGAAATATTAACTATGATTGGAGTCATATACATGAAAAAAAATCATCGAAGTACTGCTCAACTTTAGCCCACCAAGCGCTTGGCTACCAGGTGCATGATTTAGTTTTGTGGTGCATTTGATTTCAAGCAATTTTTTTATTTCTACATTGAATATCTTCCAAGACCATAGATGTTGAGAAAAACTAGGGAAACCAAAATTAGGGTTACTTTTATAATGTTTTCTCTTGTTATATTGAAAATTATTTTGATATAATGTTAGTTCATCATCATCATTATTATTTTGTGTTCATCATCAACACAATGCCAATAAAGAAGATCAAAATGAAAAAAAGAACACCAGAAATAGGCTCCAAGATAGGGAAAAACTCTAAAAATCCTCTTCTTATAGAAAATCAAGGAAAAATTATAAGACCTTTGATCAAAACAACTCACCAATTGATAGGCCAGCCACCCAAACAACAATTCTTCTCTCTATAACTCGACATGTTTCTCTTCTCTAGCTCGAAATCTGAATGGAGATAGATATCTTCCCATACATGCGAGCTTTCCAAAAAAAGAATGATGCATAAGCCAAACAAATAAACCTTCTTGATTTCCTCACTATCCTTCACCTCCTTCTCATGCTGAATTTTCCTCAAACTTCTTGAAGAGACTAAATTATTTGTGTGACTCAAATGAGCTCCAATACCTCTTTTTTGTTGAGAAATATAGGGCGTTATGTGAGCTATATTCTTCAATTTGATTTCTCTTATCTTGAAATTTACTTGTGAAATTATATGTTGATTATGTTAGTGGTCCTTTCATCAAATAAATGGCAACATGAATATCACAAAGACAAGAAAATAAAATGTAGTGCACAACCAAGAAAAAACCCCTATGGAGGAGAAAACCTAGTCAACTCTTTCTCTAATAGATTAAATTAGGTTGAGACACACTTGAACCTTTGTCTAAAGAAATAGACTTACTCCAACCACCATACCAGTTCCTCTTGCAATTGTCTCTGCAATCATATATCTTGGCTCCTTCCGTTTCAACTTCAAAATTTCGACACTTCTTCTACAATAGTCTTGAATATCCTACTTCAGAAATCTCACCCTTCCTACTTCAAAAATATTGGTGTTCCTTCTGTAATAGTCTAAGCCTTTTCTATAATCATCTCTGCAATAAGGAATTTCGACCTCCAATTAATAGTCTTCTAAAATTGTCAACGTCCTCTTCATTTCTCAGTCCTGTAATATTTTATCTTACTTATTGAACAAATTATTCACTTGTCTCCTTCAAATGGTGAAACATTAGTCTATTTATACTTATTGGTCATTGTTGGCTTAGTGGGGCCTGACCCAGGTTTAGAGGTGATTTAGCCATGCAAATCCCAGTACTACTAGCCCTTTCGGTAATAGTTTGTGGAGCGTGGACTGAGGTCTCACTCGAAGTAGTATGGGAGGGTGATAGAACCAAGTTTCCACACCCTGAGGATGTATTATATATTGGGATTGGTACACGGTCCAACATTCGTGCTCACCATGATACACACATCAGTGGGCACCTCGTGGCCTATGGTGCTGTCTTTGCATAGTTCTATTCGCAACACGACCCTTGTTATTTACCCAAGTTTTTCCTAATGATGCACTATTAGTTGATTACTTAGATTATTTTCACATATAAGTATTCTGAACCATACAAGCATCTACTCAACTACGCACAGTAAATAAATAGAGTAAAAGTGATACATAGTAATAGAATAATGATTCAAGACTAGATACAAACAATTAGGGTAAACTTATCTTTATTAGATTTCTGTCCCTATTACAGACTCAACTCTTCCTTACGCACTTAGCTACAAGGGTTCGAGCACTTAGCTGTAGACTCTACTAGGCCTCTGCACACTCAACTGCAGAGCCTCTTCCTACTACTACAACCCAAGACACTTAGAATTCCACTCTAAGGTTGAACCATTCCTTCGCTACTCTCTATCTTCTACTCCCTTTACAACTTAGAGCCTCGCTCTATTTATACAATCTCATGGTCCGTGGACCATGGGTAGACTGATTTTACACTAGTTTACGATACAATGCTTAGGGCAGACAACCCTATGACTCAATTGTACACTTTTCACTCCGCACCTGCAATTTGTGGATTTTTACAACATCTTTGACCAAAACTTGGGCTTTGAGCCCCAAAACCTGTTGTTGGGGGATTCCATGCCCAATAGGCCCCCAACACAATCATAGTGACTCGTCCCAAGTCACTCTACTAGTGTGGTGATCTTGGCATGGAGCCCCTCCAACTGATCCTACGCTGCCTCGAGGTTCGTGGCGCACTGTTCTGTAGTCTGCTGGATCTACTCCACTCTCTTTGCTAAATTATCACTATCAGGGGCAAATCCCTGTCTTAATGCATGCATTGTCTTCACTTGTGCAAGCTTTCCTTCGATATCTACAGTGATGAGGAATGCCTCATCGATCCAAGGCTGGACGTGCACTTTAAGGACTGGCTCTTTCTGCCGCGTGGCATCCACCTATTCCTTCAATGCCTTTGCCTATTGTAGCTTCACAAGTTGTTAGGTCAGGACAACTATCTGCATTGTTTTGAGCACAATGTCATACTACACTTGAAGATCTCGTGCCTCCGTTTCCAAGTGCTGTATGTTGGGGTCCTACTGTAATGAAGTGAGGACCATGAAGGATTCTTCCAACATAGTGGTGCAGTTTTGTACTGCCTGTCCTATTTCCTCTAGCCCTTTTTGAATAGCACCAATGTACTATTCCCTAACTTTCGGGGGCGTAGAGGACTGTGCCTTTAATTGTAGCTCAATAATATGAAGGTTGAGGTCCAGATGTACCCTCATTGTTTCCTCCTTTGCCTTGCGAAATCCAGTCGCTAATCGGTGGATCCGCTCTGCTACTGGTAGATCTACTGGGAGGGCCAATTTTGAGACGTTTCTACAGCATTGTCTACCAACTGCTCCAGTCCTTGACTTTGCGCAACCAATTCATTACATTGCTGGCTAAGCTATTCCATATTGATCTTTTGTTCGCTCAATACCTGTAGCACATGACCTTCTCTGGCGCGGAGCTCGGCTGTGATCCCATCCTGCAACTGGTATAGGGTTTCTCGCAGGAGGGCGACCAAGTTTAAGCCTTGTCCCTTAATCCTTCCCACCATAGCTTGGTCAACTTCATTTGCTGTGACTAACGTGCCCTCGGGGAACATGGAAGTGTTTTTCATTTGGGCGTGCAACATCTCTTCCACCTCT
Source organism: Pinus taeda (assembly GCA_000404065.3). NCBI lineage: Eukaryota > Viridiplantae > Streptophyta > Pinopsida > Pinales > Pinaceae > Pinus > Pinus taeda. The sequence goes on along the minus strand of APFE031422018.1, from coordinate 48,170 downwards.
GATGTACTTGCTGCGATATATGAGGTCATCATTCCTGTTTGTGGGGGTTGCACCTGTAGTTCCTGTAACTACACTCTTAGCGCCTCCAACATAGTCTTCTACTCCATCATCACCTATTGGAGCGCATCCTTAGTGACATCACAAACCGTTTCTCTGATGTATAAAAGATCACCTTTTGTAAGCATGATCGGGTCGATGGATGTCTTCGATGCCTTAACCTTCTTTCTAGGGACCGGTCTCTTAGGGACGCATGGCCGTTTCAACTGTTGCGAGGTGGTTTCTGGGTTTGCGCATTCTTCGGCGAGTTCTATGTCCTCAACCCCTTGCCTTGTGGACATCTCACGACCTGCCTCGGCCCTTTATGTTGGCACTGTTGTTGTTTCTGTTGTCTGCGTTGCTACTGCTGCATCGGTTGTCTTTTGCTGTGCGGCTACCTCTAGTGCTGCTTTTTCTTGGTGCTTATTTTCGGCTAGATTTTTTTTACTTTGTTAAGCTACGACCCTTTCCATTCCTACCAAGTTTGAGGCATGCAACTCCAAAGGCCATGTTTCCAATGTTGTGAGATGGCATCGTCAGTAGCAATGAATGGGAGATTCATCCATTCCTTTGTCGGATCTTTCCACGCCCGGACATAAATGTTGTGCATGTCCACTTTAAACTTTGCAAATCTCGGCAGTGTGGCATACACTATGGAAGACAACCGTGGTCTTCTATTGATCCACATCTAGATGCTCACCTCATCAGCACCCAAAAAACCTTAGTTGCGCGAATCTGCTTCATGTCCTTAGTGGCCCAGAGCGAAGTGTACTTCGCGGCCTTAGGTACGTCTGTTTCGATATTTTGGAACTGGCTATCTTTCGATAGTTTTCCCACTACCAACAAGATGGATAAGAGAAACCATGCGTAGTGGAAGGTCTTACCCTGCTCTTAGGCCTCCTTGCAGTTTGTCAAAAATTCCTCACAAAGGAACTCAACCCAGTTGAACTAGACCCCCTGCATGCATTGTTCAGTTAGCACAACCATAAGCACTGGTACTTCATCGACAAGGCACTTTCGCATTAATTTTCCGGTCAGGAGCTGGGTGGCTATGCGCATGCTTTTATCCTTGATACTTGCAATTTCATAGCCTTGTTTCTTCTTTTTCAGCTTGTATTTAGTTTTCATGGTTTCTGCGAGAGCCAAATCACTGCTTTTTCCTTCCATCATCACGGGATCATTTCCCTTACAGGGAAATCGAGAAATCCGGTCAATAAGCTCCACTGTGACAGGAATAGGTTCCTCCAGCCATAGATACCCATCATGCACCAGGCACAACAGCTGCCTGATGACGAAAATGGTGATGGGTGCACGCTGAAAGTGGGATATCCATCGTAGATGAAGTAACCTGGCCTTCTCCACACTGTGCAACCATTTTCGCGGCTCCAACATGATTACTGGCCCCTTCAAATTTTGTTTCATCAATATCTTCGTTGTTAGGTGCAAGAACTTCTCGTTGTCTGCAAGGTCCCATTCTTCGAATTTCAGGGTAGGCACCTAGCCTACGAGCGGACCTCCAAAAGTAATTCCGTTGGAGAGGAGCATGTCTGGAGCGCACTCTTCATGGCTTCTAGGTCTGAGGGTGCCCTAACTTTCCCTTTCCACAGAGGGACATACGTGGGTAACTTCGCTGCGGAAGGCATTGGTGGGATGTCCTCCTCCATGTCTTCTTGCTCTTCTATTTGATCAATTAGAGCCTGTAAGTCCTCCTCCTCTTCGTTTGATTCAATGGTGATGGCCTCGCCATTTTCTTCCATCGATATCTTACAAAACCACGGGTTTCTTGGGGACACGTGGACTGGTCCCATAGTCTGTTTATCTTTCTTCTGCCAGGACGTCCATGGTGATTGTGGAACTTTCGGTGCAATCACTACATCTCCAGGCTCCTCAACAGTATCTTCAGCAAATTTCACACCTAGCTTGGTAGCAGTCATTGTGTTTGCACGGGATATGTTCTGTCACATACCCAAAGATGGTAAGATTGCTCAGCATTCAATACTCTACAACTGCGCAAATCTCAAATAGCCAAGTGTTGTCTCATGGTTAGTCCTTGGAGTTTTATAGTGTCTTTTGAATTTGAATTTGGCCATTCCCCCCACTTCTAAGTCATTAATACATTTTTGGTGGTAGATTGTCCCAAATATAGCTCTTAATTTGAGTCTTAATTGCCCGCCACCCACTCCCTTTTGCCTTAAATTAGACATCTCGTCATGAACAACGATGTTAACGGTTACTTCCTAGTTAACCCGTGTGACAATGCAAAACCTTGTAGCGTGCTGATTCTACGTGCACCTTTTTCACTGCACAGTTCCCAAACAAACTCTTTTAGAGTCCCACGCTCTCTTTCAACTATCTGGAGCACTACGACTGTGCTCCTTACAGCTAGTTAGGTGGTCGCACCATCTGTGTGAGACTTCAATTCGCCTTCCAATATAGTCTGTGGACTCTCCTTAATTACCTTTGCGACACCCAACACCGCGTGTTTTATCTTATGTGGTGCGCTTCCCTTGTTACTGCGTTTGGTAAGGTATGGTCTTAGCCATGGTAATAGAATCATAAATTCTTGGAGACACTCTTCCAATGTAGTGGTATGACCATCCGTATCTTGCCTTGTCATCCTTGGTTTATCGATGAGACATGCTTGAGTGACCTCATTTTCTAGTCTTTTGATATGAACATCCTTTAACATTCTTTTCTTCCTCAATCGTACACGATCTTCTTTGAGTTCATGAAGTCTAAGGTTTCCTCGTTGAATGGCTTCCTGAATCCTTATACGGTCGTCGTCGCGTATCTATGTGATTCCTTCATCCTAGTCTTCGCGCACTGCCTTAACTGCAAGAGCTATTACTTGTGGAATCCGTTTGGTATTCCCTTCAGAAATCGCAGTTTCTACTCTGTTTCGCACCTTTGGAATCATCTTCGTGCTCAGGTTTTTGCACATGGTCCTATAAGACCATCGAACCGCTGGCACGCACATGTCCCAATCAGTTCGTCTCATTTGGTGAACCTTGTCTAGCACTCCATGCACCCTATGGAATGCCTTGTTGTGGAGAATTAGTAACGCGCATTGCCCTTTCTGTGGCTGTGGTTTGTTTCGATTCCCTCGGCTGGGGGTGGGGTGCGCTCATGCGGATTGTACAACATATGTCTATACCCACCGGGAAAGGTGGGCACGCAAGTTGTTCCACCCCAGCTAATTGGCTTTCATTCAAAGTTGGGGTTTTCAAAAATGTAGGTGCATCATGCTTCTGCATTCGTGCCAGTATTCAAAAGTTCCTTGATGTGTACCCCACCATCATGCAGGTGTTGCACGCAGTGCCCACTTTAGTGCATCAAACCACTGTTGCTCTGGTACTGCACTTTCGAATTTTCTCAGAAATTCATCCACCACTAACAATCCATCATATGTCAGCAACTCCCTTGCCTCTATTGTTATGCAATGCAATGATCTGATTATCATGTTGTAGTTCAGTGTTGTTACTTCATGTAGTTGATTCTGCCATCTCTCTATCTATTCGTCTAAATCTAACGTGCAGAGATTTCACACTCCCACGAAATCCTTCCATCCACAGTCGAATTCACCTAATCCTCTCCTTGTGTAGTTATCTTATAGATACAGTCGATATTGTCATCACTATCATCGTCATGCACCGATTCAGTGTATCACATTCCCTCGACTGGGTCTAGTGGTACTACTATGCATAATGAATTTTTCTCAAAGATCATTTTGTACTTCTTCAGATTTATGACCCCGTTCATATCGGTAGCCTAGTCTATTCCTAGTAGCGCGAGATAGGGATTGCTGTCATCGACAATCTCTATCACTTCAAAATCTGCCTGCACGCTCGCGCCTTCAATATCAGCTGTCACCCCTTGCAATCTTCCCATAGGCAAAATATTCTATTGGCTCACCATTCGTAACTGAATAGGGGACCATTGTAACATGGGTCTGCCCATGCGTTCCTATGTTTGCTTTGGTAGTACATTCACATCCAATCCCAGATCTAGGATTACTTGATCCATTTTGTACTCACCTATTTGTGCAGTCAACCTCATCTCCCTTCCTATGCACAATGCATGCTTTCCAAGTTTTCAGACCATGTGTGGTTCTCTTGACCCCAGGAACCTAGTGATAATTTCCTGTAGCCCTTTGACTGCCTTGTTGTTGTGCAGTAGTTTCATGCATGTGTCTAGAAAGGTAATGAGCATGGAAGGATCCATCCCTGGTTCTAGTTGATCCTTACTACCTGAAGTGGAGGCCTCCGTGAAACTCTTCTTAGCTTCCATGAAGGTCTCCTTCATGCATTCTAAATCAAACCCAGGTTCCTTTGTAGGAGCCTTGCGAACCCACACACTTTCTTCTAGCTACTTCCCTTTATCATCTACCATTGTCATATCATTCCTGAGCATCATGTTTACATTTGGGTCTTCTTCGCGTGGTTCATACCTCATCATTTGTATATTCTGGGTTGGAGGGGGCTGGAGTACCCCCTTTTCACGCATCTTCACTATCAGTGAATGATAATATTCCAGCTCATGATCAAACTGATTACAGTACCAACATGATATCCTAGTCGGGTTCATACAATCGCGGGCATAATGCCCTGGCGCTCCGCGATTGTAACAAATAATTTGTCCGCGACCCCTTCCTGGTACCATCCCACCTCGACCTTGACTGCGCCCTTGAAACCCAACGCGAACCATCCCTACATTTGAGTCAAGGGCTCGCATTTCGGCCTGCACCCTATAGGCAGGAGTATGATGCATCATTAATTCATAGCTTTGGTAGGTACATTCATCATGGCCTACCGACCTACAAAAATTACAAAACAACTGCTGGGACATTTGCATATATTTATGCAACCGATGATAATTATCCATGGTATGTTTTCCTCCTATCTGGAAGATCATGCACCATAATGTAGATGTTGTGCTCAGGCCCACCTGTGCCTCCAGTATTAAGGGCAATGGCCCTCCTCCTACCAAGTAGTTCGCGAACACTAGACAATGATATTTGTCGTGGCCCTGGCCTTTGCATTTTATGCACCATACTTCCTCACATGCCTCTGGCTGAGGTGCCCTATCCTGTTTCAAACTTGGCATTTCCAGACATAAATTTTGTAGTTGCGTGTGGATCTATTGGAATCCCAATCTAGGGTCTTGTATAGGTGTCTTGTGCAACCTTATTGCCATCTCCAACGCTTCGGCCTAGGTGGAAATTTTTTGCTGTGATAGCGCCATCCTTAAGTGTTGCGTAAGTGAGGCCACAAACCATGCATGATGCTGTGCATCCATTAACATCATATTGGCTTCGCAGATCATACTCTTCAGCCTTTGGTCAAGATCCCAGGGGGTCTCACCTGGGAGCATCACAATCTCTTTAAACCCGATGATTGATTGTGCCTTTGATTTTGGCCTGCTAAATTCCCTGTTCAACATAGTCTGGATATCTGCAATTCATGCATTTGGGTGGTCATTAGAATGCTTGATATACCACGTTAATGCACGATCCTGCAACGTGGTCATTAGTGTAGCCTTTTTTATATTATCATCCACGACGCCCTGTGCTTCCCATACTGCTCTTACTACGAACCAGAATTGCTCCGGATCTTCATTCCCTACTCATTTGAATATTGGTAGTTTTATCACGCTCGCCATACTGAACTATGGAGGTGGTGGAGGTGGAGTGGGTGCAGATGGAGGTGAGGGGGGTGAAGCGGGTGGCAGTGTGGGTGGAGGTGGTAAATTCGGAATTCGATGCCTTATTAAACTAATCGCGCTTCTCGGAGAAACCTTCGTGAGCTCATCTGCACTCTCCCGTAAGGATGAAATTAAGGTATTGTTTTCTAACTCTTCACTACTTTTGCTTCTATAGATCTTTCCACTCCGCGTAGTCCCAAACATTAATTTATTCGCATAACCCACTTTTCACACAATTACATATTAATCCAAGTGTTCAAATATTTAACATACTTACCTCACTGTCCCTTGAGAAAATGTTGCTCTGCCTCAATATAGCTGATAGTCGTGTCTACCATGAACTCAGTATAAATACTCCTATTATTCGGTCGAGCCAGTGGTCTACAGCTCACGCTATCTTCTCGTCCGAGGCTTCTAGTCTGCACACTAGTTCCGAAGTCCACACTATTGGTTTGTTGAGCCTACACCTTCCCTGGCTGTCTGCTAACTTTGCGATCCACTCATACGACTTAGATGGAAAATATGTAAAGAAAATTTCGTGGATTTTAGTGTATAAGTAGCAATCCAATCACTATTAATTAGATACTCGTGGATTTCTGTATTCCTGTGCCACGAACTCGTGAATCTTCCTGTCCAGCCACTGTTCAATTTCTTTCTTTGTAGGGTTCCAGTGGGATGACATCAGACATCCTTCATGCATATCTCGGTCCCAGCAATAGAACCATTTGTTGGCTTAGTGGGGCCTAACCTAGGTTTAGAGGTGATTTAGCCAAGCAAATCCCAGTACTACTGGCCCTTTCAGCAACAATCCATGGAGTGCAGATTGAGGTCTCACTCGAAGTAGTATGCGAGGGTGCTAGAACCAAGTTTCTGCACCTTGAGGATGTCTGATATGTTGGGATTGGTACGCGGTCCAAACTTCGCGCTCACTATGATACGCGCACCAATGGTCACCTCATGGCCTATGGTGTTGTCTTCGCGCAGTTCTATTCGTAGCGCTACCCTTGTTATTTACCCAAGTCTTTCCTAATTATGCACTGTTAGATGATTACTCAGATTATTTTCACATATAAGTATTCTGAACCATACAAGCATCTACTCAACTGCATGCAGTAAATAAATAGAGTAAAAGTAATACATAACAACAAAATAACGATTCAAGGCTAGATACACAGAATTAGGGTAAACTTCTCTTTATTAGCTTTCTTTCCTGATTACAGACTCCACTCCGCCTTGCACACTCAACTGCAAGGATCTGCACACTCAACTGCAGAATTTACTAGGCCTCTGCGCACTCAGCTGCAGAGCCTCTTCCTACTACTACAACCCAAGACACTTAGAATTCCACTCTAATCTTGAACCATTCCTTCGCTACTCTCTATCTTCTACTCCCTTTACAACTTAGAGCCTCGATCTATTTATACAATCCCATGGTCTGCGGACCATGGGTAGGCTGACTTTACACTAGTTTACAATACAATGTTTAGGGCGGACAACCCTATGACTCAATTGTACACTTTGCGCTTCGTGCCCGCAATTTGTGGAGTTTTACAACATCTTTGACCAAAACTTGGGCTTTGAGCCCCAAAACATGTTGTGGGGGGATTCCATACCCAACAGTCACTGTGCATTTGAGTCAACATGAACAATTTGAGTTGAACCTGACTTGTAGGCTTGTAATGAAGGTTGAGATTTGGAAGCCAAATTTGAAGGATGAATGGTAATACTTTTGGGAGAAGGAACTGATTTGGTGGAGGATATATTCAGATCCAATTTTTTTTTTCCTTTCTTGACCTTAAGAAGCCCATGAAGGGTCTCTTACAAAAATGACTTTGACTTTAACTCAACAAAAAATTGGCTTCACAATGCTCACAAAAAGTATTTGAAGGCAAACATTTAAGCAATTACAATTTAGAGGCCTACCTCTTTCTCATTCAATGTTTTTTTTTTCTATAATGGCTATTCAATCAAAGGAACATTTCTTGTTAACAAAAGATTTCCATGTAAAACGATCCATTTTCGAGAGTCCATGATAAAAGTTGAAAGTGATCAAAATTATGTTCGTTACCCAAGTAAAAAATCCTTGGAAATTTGTGGAATGAGCTATAAGTTGAGGATAAAATCCCTTTTAAGACATTTGATTGAATTTCTTACTTATGGAGAGGTACAAAAATATTTCTTTTCTAAGCTTGTAATCAATGCTGTAGAAAAAATTCAGAATGAACTTAAAGATGACACAAAAGCTTAGAAAGTTGTCAACCAATATAGAGATTTAGATGATGACCACATACGTCTTAGAATGTTATCATGTGGAAGTACTTTGCATGAATTAATGCTTATTGGATTCACTGAAACCACCCTTGGGTACCATGAATGAAATGTGAAGAAACTATCTCAAAATAGGTATCTGGAATAAGCACATGCTCCTAGGGGCGATGCAGGGGAAACACTAAGATAGGTATACACATAGAGCCTATTAGATTTTACACAAAACCAAGCTGTTAGATTTTTGGTTGATAGGAAAGAGAGAGGAAAACATATAATCCCACTAGTTAGAGAAAGATTCCCATTCTAATTGTAAAATACCCTAATAATTAAATATAATGTTAGTCTATGTGTTGCATTCCTGGTACCTTTATGTGTTTCATTTCACATGGTATTCAAACATTTATGATAATTCAATGTCCAAGACTTATATCCATTTCACTTGAATACATAAACTTATCTATTTGAAGTCATTTATGGCTCTATTTGATCCCTGTTGACTCAATCATAAAATACAAGCTCCTAGGGACTTCTTGATCAACTCAAAGTTTTATTGAAGTGTTATTCTATAATTTCCATTATTGGCATAGTGTTTGTCTGTGATTAGTCATAGTTCACATTTACAGTATAGTTCACACTTATTTTTGGCTCTTTCTCTCATGTCTAGTAGCTCATGAATAGTATGGTTCACACTTATGATTTGAAGCTCGCACTCTGTAGCTCTATTTCTAAGGTTCACTCTCTAAGGTTTGTGACCATCTCATAATGATCATGTATCATATATATACCATTATATTGCTTTCTTTATGGAAGGCTCTTCTATGAGATTGAAGAATTACTCTTTATATAGTATTCCAAGGGCTTAAATAGGCCTCTCTAGGCCGACTTCATATTTGTTGGCTGAATTCATATTTGTTGGTTGAGATGTCACTTTTGTCCACCAATAATAGTCTAAATAAGAGGGACAAATTGAATTGCTAAAGTCACTATCAAGGAGGGTTAAATTCACCACTGTAATAACCAACAAACTACCTAGAAAATGTACTCGGAAAACTTCAGAAGTGATCATAAAAGAGAGAGAGAAGCTCTTTGCAATTCTTGGCTAGAGTATCAACACAAATATATATACAAGCAATCCAAGTCATTATATCATCAAACCCTTGAGGAGAACCAAACTGCAGCCAATATTACCTTATTAACCTTCTTTGCAGTTGTAGATATACCCTATAATAAAAGACCTAAATATTTGCAATTTCAGACCGAATTTGATGAGATTGATGCTAGTAAAAATGATGCCAATTCCTCCCCCCCAACCCCCACCCCCCCAACAAAATTGAGGAGTATCCTAGTTAATGAGTCTTGGAATTTTTTAACAATATTAGGTACTAATATACAACATACATAAAACATAATGTTAGGTAAGGAGGAAAAATATAGTGGGAATAACCCCCCCACTCAAAATAAGAGTGCTTCTATCAAAAAGTTCAACTAGTAAGAACCTATGTACTTCACTCCTAAGATCTCCCAAAAAGATTTGAATTTTTTTTGCATGAAAATATTGGTGAATATATCTATATAATAATCAAAAGAATGGAAACACTTCATATTAGTTACTCATTTATTCATCTTCTCTCTGATGTAGTGCATGTGAACCTTAATGTGCTTGCTTTGTTGTCTCTAAAGTCGCTCTCCATAAAACTTGAGTGCATTTTGGTTAATGCATCATATCGCTATAGGAATTTGAATTTGTACACTAATATCTACCAAAATGTCTTAGAAGTAATCGATTGAGTAAAAATGTTCATTACACCCCTATAGTCTTCCTCTACTAATGAAAGAGAAGTAGTTGTATGCTTCTTTCTTGACCAACACATGGGATTGAAACCAAGGTAGAGATTACATATTAATGTGGATTTTCAATATGTTATATGACTATCCTAACATGAATCTATGTAACCAACAATATCTAAGGAAGACCCCACTGCATAGTGTAAACCATAACTTTTAGTCACATGTCTAAGAATCATCTTAGTTTCTTTCTAGTTTTGCTGATATTACTCATGCATGTATCCAAAATGTGTTCCAACTATGTAGGAGATCATTATTATAAACTATGTAAGTTATAAAATAATCCTAATCAACTATTTATATCTGGTAGATTACACTAATGTTCTAGCATTTTTGTCCTCTAGATTAACTCTCAAAAGAAAATAAGTGGGAACCTCCTTGCAACTAATCATCTAAAATATGTCAAAAATGTCACTAACATTTATGGAATGAATCAAATTGATCCTATAATAATCTCGGATGATCTCCAAACAAAGAAACAATGAAAAAGGTCCCATATTAGTCAAGGTGGACCTCTATGTAAGAAGAGGTGCCAATTCCCAAGTGTTGATCTCCATTAAGTAGTTGTACTTCTCTCTCGTAGTTGCTTCACAAGAGGGGTTCCCCTGAACCTCTACATAGGTTTGAAGTTTTGATCCAAAAATAAAATAACAATTGATATCACGTTAAATATCCATGATGGGTATATATTATAGGGGATCCACAAATTATGAGTAACATATAGTTTATTTCATATAAATAATCAATGCCAAGATTATATTATATGTATTTTTTAAAAACACAGAGCTCTATTGAATATTCGATGACAATAGTTGGCCGTCGAATATTCAATAGCTATTAGTCAGAGTACTCATTGGATAATTTATGTCTGAATTGACAGATTGAAGCATTGGTACTTTAACACTCTCGTTGGACAGAACTCTCATCCATCACATATATGACGCTTTATTGATGACATGTGAGCATCAGAGTGATAAAAATCTTGTCGCACAATTTACCTATACGGTCAGTTATCTGATGCCTAAATGTCAGTTTTTCCTGTCGGATAGAACTCTCACCCATCTCTTATCTGATGCCTTGCTGACGACATGAGATTGTCAGAGTGATAACACTCCTATCACACAATTTACCTATACCATTGATTACCTAATTATTAAATATTGGTTTTTTCCATTGGAAAAAATGACCTATGTGTTGAATATATGGATTCTTACTGGTGCAAGACCTGCTAGATATTTAACACACAACCCATCGAATATCCAATAATTTTTAGTGTCACAAAACTGACTTCTAAATGTTAGTTTTTAATGCCTTTTTATGTGTCAGATATTCGACATTTTAGATGTCGAATATCTGATGAATACTAAATTGTTGAATATTCGACATATTTCTAGCGACGATTGGATGAGCACTGATGTGTTAGATTTCTGATGCCAAAAAGTCACATATGCGACTAATAACTATCAAATTTGGCCCCATTTGTGCTAGTGAAATATGAAAAAGGAAATTCTACTATAATCATGAACATGAAGGACTATGAATCTAAAATTCTAAAGAAGAGGTCTAGGCCATCAAACATCTCAATGATAACCCCCACATCATTGTCCTCAAAGATGACAAAGGAAATTCTACTATTAGCATGAACACAAAGGACTATGAATATAAAACTCTAAATAATAAGTCCAAGCCATCAAGCATCTCAATGATGACCCCCACATCATTGTCCTTAACACTGAGAAAGGAAATTCTACTGTCATCATGAACATAGAGGAATATGAATCTAAAATTATAAAGAAGAGGTCCAATCCATAAAGTGTCTCAATGGTAACCCCCACATCATTTTCATCAAAGATGACAAAGGAAATGCTACTATCACCATGGACATGAAGGACTATGAATCTAAAATTCTAAAGAAGAGGTCCAAGCCATCAAGGGTGTTAATGATAACCCCCACATCATTGTCCTCAAAGTTGAAAAAGGCAATGCTACTATCATCATGAACAAAAAGGACTATGAATCTAAAATTCTAAAGAAGAGGTCCAAGCCATCAAGCGTCTCAAGATAACCCCCACATAATTTTCCTCAAAGTTGACAAAGGAAATGATATTGTCATCATGAACACAAAGGCAGATGAAACTAAAATTCTAAAGAAGAGGTCCAAGCCATCAAGCATCTCAATGATAGCCCCCACATCATTTTCCTCAAAGTTGACAAAGGAAATTCTACTATCATCATGAACACAAAGGACTATGAATATAAAATTCTAAAGAAGAGTTCCAAGAAATTAAACATCAAAATGATAACAACTACATAATTGTCCTCAGAGTTGACAAAGGAAGTGCTACTATCACCATGAACATGGAGGACTATTACTCTAAAATTATAAAGAATAGGTCCAAGCCATCAAGTGTCTCAATGTAACCCCCACATCATTGTCCTCAAACCTGACAAAGGCAATGTTACTGTCATCATGAACAAAAAGGACTATGAATCTAAAATTATAAAGAAGAGGTCCAAGCCATCAAACATCTCAAGGATAACTCCCACATAATTTTCCTCAAATCTAACAAACCAATGCTATTATCATCATGAACATAGAGGACTATGAATCTACAATGCTAAAGAAGAGGTCCAAGCCATCAAGTGTCTTAATGATAACCCACGCATCATTGTCCTCAAAGATGAAAATTGTAATGTTACTTTCATCATGAACACAAAGGACTATGAATCTAAAATTTTAAATGATCCATAAACTGTTGTGGACATTCCACTGGATAGTTCATCATGACATATATGATAATATTATATTAAAAAACTGAGATTCTACACTATTACAATTTTATTAAACTTTAATATCTATAGGTTTAACTATAATTAGTGCATGCATGTGAATGGAAATTATGCCGAAAAGTAGAGAATGAAAAAATCATCTCTCACACATGCATAAGATCCAAGATATTCCCTCTGAGAAACCCTTTCGGGAGAAAACCTAGCTGGAAGGTGTGGTCGCTTTGCTCTCTTTTTCTATATGGAAACGTGGCTGCAGGTACAAAGAAGTAATGTCTGTGGCCCATGAGGCACGATAGTGCATAAATCCCTTATGTGTTCTCTACTTCCTATCTCTCCTGAATATCTTACTTATCTATGGAACAAAATTCTCTTGAAAGAATGGAATGCCTCTTCCTCCTAGTGGCCCAGTTATAACACAACCCGTTAACCTACTAGTGGTTAATTTTGACTACATCAACTCTTAATTAGAGTTACAAATATAGAATATTCTAGAGTATTTTACATCATAATCACATGGCTAGCCCCTTTTCCATGAATAATGGTAGGTGACGCAACATCCTCCCGAACTATAGGTGTGAAAACATGAAGGTCAACTTCTAAGTGGAAAAACTTTTGGATACAAACTTCGATTGACGCGCTTCTTGCACCGTTGGAAATACATTTGTGTGTAGAACAACATAAAATGGTGTTACAGTAAAGTGAAATTTTTTTACCCCTAAAAAACGTCATTTGATGCCTCAAAATGCTCTCGAAAGGTTTCCGACTCCGTTTTTCCAAACTAGGTTCTACAAGTAAAAACAATCCCATGAGCTAGTTCCTCCATTTTTTCCACTATGAATGCATCGATATGGTTGAAAAAAAATATAATGATCCAATCCGGATCACTAAAGAAGAGGTCCAATCCATCAAGCATCTCAATGATAACCCCCACATCGTTGTCCTCAAATTTGATAAAGGTAATGCTACTATCATCATGAACACAGAGGCCTATGAATCTAAAATTATAAAGAGGTCCAAGCCATCAAGTGTCTCAATGATAACACCCACATAATTGTCCTCAAACCTAACCCAAGAAATTCTACTTTCATCATGAACATGGAGGAATATGAATCTAAATTTCTAAAGAAGAGGTTCAAGCCATTAAACATCTCAATGATAATCCCCACATCATTGTCCTTAAATCTAACAAAAGAAATGCTACTATCATGATGAATGTAAAATTCTAAATAAGAGGTCTAAGCCATGAAGAATCTCAATAATAACCCCCACATCATTGTCCTCAAATATGACAAAGGTAATGTTACTATAATCATGAACATAAGGACTATGAATCTAAAATTGTAAAGAGTAGGTCCAAGCCATAAATCATCTTAATGATAAATCCAATATCATTGTCCTCAAATATGATAAAGGAAATGCTATTTTCATCATGAACATGAAGGAATATGAATCTAAAATCACGGATCTCTTATCCTCGTCATCTTATTAAATCCTCACTAAGAACCCCTTAAACACCATTACTCACATAGTCACTAAGGCCATAAAATATTCCTATTTACCCGCTTCCATTCATCGTAAGATTATTCCCAACCCCTCCAAACTCCTAAAATTTATGGCCAACCTAAAATTCATAAGTAAGGAGTTCTCCTTCCTTCCATTTGTAGTGATATTGGATCCCCTACCCGTGCATTGAGCCGATATTTAGCCACCAATCTTCAACAATTTGTGGGCTCCAATTCCTCATTTATCAAAGATTTTTCTAACTTCATTCTCAAAACCAAAAACATTGAGATTGATGAGAATCAATTGTTGATAAGCTTTTACATCATTTCTCTTTTCATGAAAATCCTAGTTCCTAAAGCCTTAAACTTGATCTCACAATTAGTAGATGCTGAGACCCTGACCCTAATCCAAATTTGCCTCACCTCCACTATCTTCTCTTTGAAAGGTACCATTTATGATAAAATGGAAGGTACATCTATGGGATCCCCTATTTCTACGGTATTTGCTAACACCTTTATGGAACACTTTGCATCCAGAGCTCTAAACTCTCAAAATCTCAAACCTAAGTGTTGGTTTTGATTTGTTGATGACACATTTGTCATTTGGCAGCAAAATTAGCCTGCACTTGATGCTTTTCATTCCAATCTCAATAATATTTCTCCTTATATTCAATTCAATATGGAAATCAAATCAAATAAACCATTTCCTTTCCTATATGTCCTCATTTCCCGACTCCCCAATAGATCCCTCTCCCATCAATTTTATAGAAAAATACTCACACCAACTATTATCTTCACGCCCTATTATATCACCACCCATCCTAGAAGTATGTTGTTCTTAAAACCCTCATCTCAAGAGCTCTGTAAATATTTTCGCTCCAATTCCTTTTAGTTAAAGAACCCCATTTGTTCCAAGTCTTCAAAGACAATGGCTATTCCACCGCTCAAATCATTAAAGCCTTTCAAGTTGTATAACACCCTAGATCCACCAACCCTGATCCCTCTCCACCTTATAGCCAAGTTATGCTCTTATACATTAAAGGAAACACAAATATTATAATGAAGATCTAGGCCAAGAAGAACATTAAAACAATGTTCAAGCCCCATATAGCCCTCAAGCAATTATTTTGATCGACAAAAGACAAATCAGACCCCATGCAAGGATTAGGGGACTATCAGATTCCCTATTCATGTGGGAAGTCCTATATTGTCCAAACAAGTCGTCCTTTCAAATTGCGCCTAAAAGAGCACATAGTTGATATCAACCACAACCGTCTATCAAAATATACCATTGTTGAACACTCATTTAAGTCCAAATATCCAATTCATTTTGATCAATCGAAAATCTTGACCTCTGTTTCATTTTATATCTCATGTGTTAGTTGAGAATCCCTATAAATTGAGAATAGCCCTAATAATTTTAATAGAGAGGATGGATAGAAATCCTAGAAGCCCGTAATCCACCATCTCAACCATTGAATCCCACTCTTCTTCCTTCCTTATCATTCCCTATAATGTTTTGTTTTTCATGAAATCCAGTTGGACCCTTGATTTTTCATTATCGTTCCTTTCTTTCTTCTCATATTTTTTTATTAAGTAAGTTTCATATTTAGTTTCATCTTGGTCTATATTATCTTTTGGTTCATCTTTATATTCATCTTGGTTTGTATTCTCTTTCAGTTCAGATTAACTTTTTTACATCTTATTTGTTGTAGCATGGTCATATAATTTTAAGAGTCTAAGTATTTTTTCAACATTTCATATTTCAAAAATTTACTCCATTTCTCAATTAATTAGTCTAATTATATCCAATTATAAAAAAAAAAATCAGCTTTCCTCCATATTTCAATTAATTTATTTATTCAATTACCAATATTTTCAATGGGCCCTTGTTGGATGTTGCATCCGTTTATATTTTATTTAATTATTATATTATTAATTCTTATTTCAATAATTTATTCTTCAATTCAAATTTGGTAAACTTAACAATTTTTTTTTTATTATTAATTTATAACTAATTATCAATTTTCTTTAATTATCATCTATTTCTAATTTAATTATTAATTTGTTTTTTTTTGTAAGCTTGGTAGTTTCTTCCTTTTCATTACTTTAAAAGTAAATTACCACAAGATAACATTTAGTTAAGTGGCCAGAGCTTTCCCATAGGGAAACCAAGTTAACCGACCACCTAACAACATTGTAGGCTAAATAACAACAAAAAATAAGGAGTGTCTCACACCAGGCTAGATATTCTTGTAAGTCTAGACTGTATCTAAAAACTACAATCTGTTCAACGATAATTACAACATATTGAAATGTGAAATCTAGCTACATAGTGCTTTCAAAAAAACAGAGAGAGATAAAAAATAAAACTATTTAGCACCCTCATTTGAAACTGACTTGACTAGAGCCGGATCCTTCACATACCAGGGAGTTATGTCAGAGTACAAATTCATGGGATATGGTCTTCAATTCTCTTGAGGCAACCATCCTACTTCTGCAATTGGAAGTGGAGTTTTTGGAACTCCTTGTGGTAGTCCAGGAAGTTTTTGACTACTGCTACCATGTTTATTGCAACCTGCTCTAGTGCCTTGCCCAAAAGGCTCTTCATCGACCAATTTAGAAACACATTTCATTTTTAGTGAGTCACTCTACTGTGGGTGTGCCTGGGATCCATACCATTTCCCGTGCTTCTTCAACATTAATTTCCATGTTGCTAGCTTGTTTTTTAAATTCTGCATCCTGTTCTTCAATGAGATTGTGGATTTCCTCCATAGTATCGTTATGACAAGTAGAGATCACGTCATTGATAATACTATTGACAGGCTTCCCTCCTCTTGTCTGTCTCCCTGAGGTGCTGGGTTGGTTCGACCAAGTAGCCCCTCTATTTCATTTGCCTCAGCTCTAAGAGGCGAAGCCACGACCAGACACTGTCGATGAGCAAGCCATTCCATTACAAAACCAATGAACCTGATAAACAAAGGGTTGTGTAACTGTAATCTTAAAAGAGAGACCGTTCTAGGAGGTGAACCATTTCTAGGTGGTCTTACTATCTAGAACCCATGTTAGAGAAGCAACAAAACACCTTAATAACACCAGAATTTTATGAGAGAGAACACCCAATTCCACCCATGACCATAGAAATTGAGGTTCAACCTAGGATAGAGAATAAATGCAGAACCAAAATTTGCCCTCCATACAAACTAGTAATTCGATAGAGATTAAAGACAAGGAAGAGCTTCCACAGACATTCCCCCAGACTCACTAGCGAAATACCTTTGACCCAGGACCCAACATGACTATTCTCATTCCAAGCACCCATGGTGGTGTTACGCTGTCACTGTAAAACCAATTTCTTTGGAACAAATGTAAATACTAGACCCATACACATAATAAATGATAACCCTTGCTGCAATCCCAAACCTATTACCCCAAGTCCAGACCAAAAATACTAGGAAATGATACAGCCCCATCTTCGACAAGCAAATTTCATACAACATCAACACAGAGGTACAATCCTGCAACTAAATGTATATGCATATAGTCACATGAAGGTATCAAATGTGACTCATACCTTGATAACCCAAGAAAGAAAGGCCATGCACTCGCATTTTTCAAATAATGGTAAGAAAATACATGTAGAAGGAGGAAAAGAGACATAAAACATACCCGACGGACTGAGAGAAGAGGAGTTGAGCTTGCCTTTGCGTCGAGAGATTTTCGGTAGTGCGCCCTTCCTCCTTCAACTTCCCATGGAGCAAACTTCAAGCGTGATCACAATTATTTTCCAAGATGGTTAACCATAGGCTGCATTGAAGGCATCTGCCACCTTTGATATATGTCTTAAATGCCTACATGTTCTCACCCTCCTCACCACCTACCTCGATCATGTGAGGTCGGTTGTGTGTGCTTCCCAATTCCATCACCATAACAAGCCCATGGGTGATATGTACTCCAAGTCACACCCCAATCGGGGATATTGGTTGGTATAGTGGGATTGTTGATGATTCTCATCCCAGTCATGCTAAAGAATCTATGACAACTGGTTGAACTTTTGGTCCCAAGTGTGAGCGGGCTAAGTCAACTCCACATGATCATTTGGATGTGCTCTACCTCAATTTTCTAAAAAATTAGTTGCTCTGTTCCCTTCTCTCAAGACATGAGTAGTGACTATGTAGTCAATGTGGTGAAGAATCTTCCCCACCTCCTAAATCAACCTCATTGTTCTCCAGCTATGGCTAATATTATCTTAGGTAGCTTCCTACCTGAGTTTTTTAACAGTTTTTATCACAAGTTGTGAGTTCCCTTCCACTACAAGTTTTTTGTATCCTAATTTGGATACCATGAGGAGGCCATGTCTAACTACTGCAAATTCTACTTCATTGTTACTTGTATACCCATAGTTTTCCACATAAACGAATTAGGTTTTAGCTTGTGAGTCCCGAAAGAGACCTCCAAAGAAAGCTGAGCCTGGGTTTCCCTTCGAAGCTCCATCAAAAATTAACTTAATGAAGCCCTCAGGAGGCACATAGAATTGTTTTAGGGAAAGCACCTAACTGGGAGGAGGCTTCCATGAACACGAAGTTATCATTGATGGAGAAAGATTCAGTTGACTAAGAATTGTGGATTCTTGGGGAGAAACTTGCCAATCCTCTGGATTCCATTTCTCTAGCAAGATGGTCTCCCTAATGTTTCAGATAATTTCTTCCCGTGCGATTTTTCCTTGAAAATCCTGCTATTCCTTTCCTTCTAGATGGCCCAGAGTGCGAAACCAAGGGCTAAAACTAATTACCTATTCAACATAGGGTTCTATAATAGGCCTCTACACCAAAGTAAGATGGTTTCTTTAATGTTATGCCAGTCTCTGTCCATTCTTCCAAAAAGGTCTTCAACTTGGCTCCATTTCTGGTCTACAAAGGGGCATGAGTTGAGGAGATGTTCCAAATATTTACTATTATTTCTACATAAGATCCAGTTGGATGGCCCCTCAACGCCTTTATTTTGTATTTGATCCCATGTTATAATCTGACCTCTACCCACCAACCAAATGAAACTAGCAATTTTCGGCCACCATCCCCCTTGCAAATCTTTTTCCAGATTAAGCTTGGTTTTCCCAGTCCCTCTTTGGCCTTGAGGGTATATGATTACTTGATGGAAAAAATTTCCCTTTGGTGTGTATCCACATCATACAATGTTAACTCTTTCCTAGGGAAGAATCCTCTTGGATGATAACTCCATTTCCATCTAATGCCACTGGTTTGAGATTGGAGCTTGAGCCCAATCCTTGCGGTCCTTCTATTTCCTCCATCCTCCCACCTGTGGTGTCTCTTTCCAATAATAGTCCATAGTGAGGAAGTTCTTGCCAGTGGTGTAGAGTAATATTTCATGCAATTCATGTCTCCCTAATAGTTTACTTCTTTGTTTGCATTAGTCGTGCCATAACAGGGCATATTTTTCATTCCTAATTTCCCAAAAGAATTGGTTGTTGATAAGATCCCTGTTATGGGAAGCTAGGTTTTATATTGATGATCCTTTTGGAGGATCACGATATTAGAGGATATCTTAAGTTCAGGTAGGAATATCATATTTCCGGGTCTATACCTTCTTCCATAGGTCCGCTCCACCTCTTACCCATTGCCACCATAGTTTAACTCTCACGACTTGGTTCAGAATGAATGGGTCCTAGAGGCCCAAGCCCCCTTCCTTCCTAGAGTTCGTGAGGTTAGGCTAGGACACCAAGGCCCATTTCCTCAGTTGATGCGCTCCACCCCATAATATTTTTTTAAAGATCTCAACCATCTTGACACAAGATGATTTGGGGGCAACGAGGCCTAAGAGATGGTAAATTGGGATGGAAAGGGGAACAAATTTCAAGAGAAAAATCATACCAGAGAGATTAAGAGCTCTAAAGGTTCATTTGTTAAGCTTGGATTGAATTTTTTGAAGCAATGATTTCCAGTAGGACGTCCTCAGGGAATTGATAGATAAAGGCATGCCCAAATATTTGGTGGGGAGAGGTTTAATGTTGAAACCAAAAACCCGAGCTAAGTAGGATTAAACATTAACTAGAGTATTGAAGAAAAAAATACAGGATTTGACATTGTTTATCAGGGTTCCTGAAGCCTCCATAAAGGATTGAAGGATGGATTGTATATGCAGGGCTTCTTGCCAAGGGACATGGCAGAAGAGCATGATATCATCAACAAACTATTGGTGGGTGATGGGTAGATCATTGCCCCAAGTCTCAGGCCATAGATGTGGGAGGCCCTTGCTTCCTCCTTCAGGTATCTTTCTAGGCCCTTGGCTACTAGAATAAACAAAAAGGGGAAGATAGGGTCACCTTGGTGTAATCTATGTGAGGCATTGAAATTTCTGGTGGGGGAGCCATTGAGTAGAATAGAGAACACATGAGAAGAAACCATTGCAGAGATCCAATTACTCCAACATTGATCAAAACCATAGGCTTCAATAATTCTAGAGAGAGACTTCTAGCTGAGTTGATCATAGGCTTGAGAGAGGTCCAATTTGATCATCATTCCAACGGTTTTGTGAATCTTCAGAGAGTGAACAATTTCCTAAGAGGTAATAAATCCATTGAGGATCTATTGACCTTCAACAAACCCTGTTTTCTCAGGGGAGATGAGACCAAGGTTTGAGACGTTTGACTATAACAGTTGCAATAAGTTTATGTATGACATTACAAAGAGCGATAGGATGGAATCATTGTGGGTCATCCAATTTGGTTGTTTTAGGGATTAATGCTATGAAAGTTGCGTTAAGAGAAGGACATAACTTTTGATTGCATCGTGATTCCTCCACCACTTCCCGTATGTATAGGCCTATAAAATGCCAAGCCGCTTGGAAGAAATCCACTGTGAATCCATCTAGGCCTGGAACGTTTTTCTTGGCCATTCCTTTTACCACTTTCTCAACTTCCTCCATAGACACTGCTCTCATTAGGGCCATGTTCTATTCCCTCGAAACAAGTTGTGGAATTTGCTAAGAAATTCTCTAGATTACTTTAGATCTATCCTACAAGGGTTTTGAGAGGAGGGATTGGAAGTGATCCACAACCAAATCCTCTAGATCCTTGTGTTGCACCCATCTATTCCTTGCTGCATCTTTCAAGGGATGAATCATTGCCTTGTGGACATGGAAAATTTTAGGGGCGAATGTTCGCCCTTAGGCGAAATTAAGGGGTTTTATCATTGCCTTGTGGACATGGAAAATTTTAGGGGCAAATGTTCGCCCTTAGTCGAAATTAAGGGGTTTAAATTTTTAGTGGACGAATATTTTGTATCATATTACATTTTTACAGATTGCCTCAAATAGCCTACCTTATTTTATGGGAGAGGGTAAAAAATGTAAATTTAGCCCTTTAAATTAGGAGTTACAACCTTCCATTCACCCTAATTTTCAAGAATAGGTTTTATTTAAGTGAATCCTATGGGCTAAATACCATATTTATAAAAGAGGTATGGTAAATTAATAAAAATATAAATAAATGAGAAGTATGGTAAATAAATAAAACATTTTTTATATTTACTCCATAAGTCACCTTATATACATGCAAGGGTGTAAACAAATAAAAATATAAGTAAAGTGGAGGTATGGTAAATAAATAAAACGTCTTTTATACTTACTCAAAAGGTATGGTAAATAAATAAAAATATAAATAAACTAGACGTATGGTAAATAAATAAAACCTCTTTTTATATTTAGTCCTAACCATCTTTCTATTTATGAAGGCTCAAAAAAGAGGTTTTGTTTAGTGAATACTATGGGACAAATACCATGGGCTAGATTATTATTAATACCATGCAAAAAAACATTATTAACCCTAATATTAGTATTAATAAAAATAAAAATGGCACACGGTATTGACCCATGGTATTCACGTGGAATGTAGCCTATTTAAATGGGGGAATTATACAGGCATAGATCCATCTTTACTCTGGATCTACTAAGCCCTAAGAGTGATCAAATATCGTAATATGCAAACTAGCATAGAGTGAAAAATATTTGATCCTGCTCAGTGGTGGATCAAGAGTAAAAATGAATGTTGTAAGTTAATGTATGTTAAACATTTTAACTTGGTTAAAATAAAAAAAATAAAATAAAAATCAATTATTAATTTTATTAATTTTTATAAATTACTAATAGTAATTTTTAAGCTTTAACCCATGGTATTGACCCATGGTAATACCATGGTATTCATGTGAGAATAGACTATTTAAAGGGGAAATTCTATCATCTTAGATCCATCTTAATTCTGGGTCTACCAAGTGCTCAGAGGAATAAATAGATTTCATTCCCCTAAGAGTGGTAGATGTGGAGTTAAGATGGATATAGGTTGGTTTTTATGATAATGAAGATATTAAATAGACTTAGGAACTTATATTGTAAAAACATCTTAAGGTGAATGGTTAAAGCTACGTTTACTCACTTCACAAAATTTAGTAAAAAATACCAATATCTCCATTAATATTGGCTTTTAACTTTTTCTAATTTAACAAAAAAAATTCAAAACAATGAAACCTTATCACTCTTTCCGCATCACCCGTTGCAGAAGATTTCACACCATTTTTCAAACATTCCCAATATGATATCTTCGTGAAAAAGTTTAGGTACTGATGTTGGATTAGTTGTTTGAAAAATAAGTTGGTTTGTACAACCTTTCATCTTCTATGCTATTCTTAGTTTGTCCTAATGATCTATAGGGGTTGGAGCTACTGCACCATGTTTTCCTAAAAGGTGGAGATTGTTCACCAAAAAGGAAATTAATCTACATGTTACAATGCACGCTGTTAAAAAATGCGAGACCTATGAGGGTAGTGAATTATGCTAATAAGAAATTTAGATTGAGAGAGAGGTAATTAAATTTTATTATTTAATTAAAGATTTCAAATTAAATTAATAATAAATCTACATTTATATATTCATATATTGATTCGAAGGATTCTCACAATGGTCACTTCTTTCAATTAGATCCCCTTCAAGCTTTTGGGATACCTAATAATTTCTTATATAATATAGTTGGGGCCTGCTACTTGTTGGCGTGTTGGGGTAAACAAACTTGATGTTTTTTTTTTCTCGCAGTTGGAGTCTATGGAATAAGAAAGAAATTTGATAACTTGAAAAAAGTGTTAACTTGACAAAAGTTGTAGAGAAAAGATTAATCTCTCCTATCTTGACATAACTCGTTGTCAATATCAACACCTACAAGAATTTTGTTGCGGAATATTATCAAAACTAATAGAAGGATATGAAAGAGTGTATTGTAAGCACCTTGACAAACATGACCACTGAAACTTGGAGCATTGTTTGTAGGAAGAGAAAATTATGTTTCCTTTTTCCAAACATGTATGTTAGTATATTATAGTTTAATGAATATGTTTTCTTATTATCATATATGGTTTCATACTTTAACAAAACATTCGCCAAGACTTCACAATGTTTTATTATTCAGTAAAATATTTGCCAAGATCTTACAAGATTTTATAATTCAGTGAAAGATACTCCATCACTGTACAGGATAATATAATCTGGTGAGATATTCGCCAAAAAAATTATATCTACATGTTATATTATTGATAAAATTGCCTCCCATTTTTCCTATGTATCATGGGGATTAGTCCATTTATTATACATATAAATTTAGGGTGGTTCTTAAAATTTTCCCTACTTGTGGAAGAATCGAGTATTCCTTTCCCCTTCCCGCAACAACCTGAGACTTTTGTTTCCAAATTATTTCTTCTTGCTTCCTTATTTCTTCCAACTGGTTTATAATCCAACCTTCTACTTCCACCATTTCATCCACTCTTTCATAGTTAATGATTCTTTGCTGGATTTCTGCATTTTGTTGTTGAGTTGGATCAGGTCTTTCATGATGTGGCCAAAATCCTCTTTCTTCTTGTTAGTGTCTAGGAGTCACCAATGATCAATTGGTCTCTTTCATGTCTTAGGTGAAGTTATAAGGTCAAATTTTTATGTCTCAGTAGGTTTTCAAATAAAAATTTGGTCACTAGTTTAGCTTGTTTTAGTGTTTTCCTTCTTCCATCATGATTAGGGTTTTAAAAAGTCATTTTGGTACTGCCATCATGGATGGTCATGAGTCATGAGTCATGGATAGAATCATCATGTCAATTATTATCGCATGGTCAAAGGTTAGATCAGTAGGTATGAGCCAAATTCAGCACATAACATAATGTCTTCACCATTTCTCAAGAAATCATTCCAGGAGACAAATCATTTGTTTCACATAGGGATATTTTTTCTTCAAAGTATATTTATGATAAAATGGAGATGAATTTGACAAAAGTGAAAGATGTTTTTTGTCAATAATAGAGAAAGGAACAAAAATATCCTTCCACTTTTTCATAGGTGTTATGATTTGGGAGAAATGCCCAAAATACAATTGCTACAGGAGAGTTTCTGTACTTCTGGGAGTAGTATTGGGAAAATGCATTTTCTCAGTCTTGGAGAGGCCATTTTTCATTCTTAAGTACTATATTGACAACTATACATCCTAATATTTCCAATGGTACATTCAGATCTTCATTTGGAGCTTAGTGTTTCTGGGAAAACTAGTATTCTTAAAGAATGCTAGCCCTTTAGGTTTGGCAGCTACCCTAGAAACAACAGTTTAAAGAAATTGAATGATTTCTTCTATGTGCAACAGATAGGAGAAAGATAATGGAACCAACTCAGAACTTCCGCTTAATCCCTTGCTTGATCTCTCTCCCCTTTGACAAATCCTACAACTCCTCCCCGTACTTAACATGCTTGGAGAGTACCTACACAAGTACATCAACAAAGAATCGTTAAAGCATCGTGATCTATTACAACATAAACATTACAGAATCAGATATATAATGAACAAATGATAGCATTTACAAATGATAACATTCACAATTGCACAATCATATGGAAGAAAACTTGAAGAGCTTTATTAATATAAAGGAGAATTACAACCTAGTTGTCTGATCCAGCATCATCCTCCCAGCTTCAATCCTTCTTCACCTCATGAAATAGCAGGATCACACCAACAATACAATGCTCTTTTCTCAATTACAAACTATTAGCACTTACTTGCAATTTGCAACATTCCAACCTCTAGATCTCTTGGATGAGGGATCCATTTATAGATGTGTTCAAGGGTGTGAGTCATCCATGGGGTGTCATTCCACTTGTTACAATTGGTTCCACAAGGGAAGGGATTGGAGATTTCTTAGATCCCTTATTCATCCTTGGGCGATTTCAGAGAGGCAAGTAGCATAGGAGAAGTTTCTAAAAGATTCCATGAGAAACCACCTAGCTAATTGTCTCGGACATTTGTCCATCCTTGCCCATTGCACCTTATAGAAGGCGTAAATAGTATGCATCGCACCTTGGCAGCGTACCACTTAGTATGCATCGCACTTTTCCAGTGGAGCAGTCAGTATGGTTCAATTTAGGCAATTTCTGGATGGTTTCTCAGATGGAACTTTTGGGAATGATTTATTCAGATGACTATGTTATTTTAGGGTATGAAACAACCATTTTAGGGGTTGATGAGCCCTAATACATTGACATATAAGTTTGGGGTTGATGTGCCTAAATATGTATATAACAATTGCCCCCTAAAGCATGAGGTCATAAATATTCATGTTGGGTCAAATGCTTTATCATGAGGATCCGGAGTTTCGAAATGGAAGGTGACCTACATAAGTTACAATACAATACATCATTATAATATAATTTTCATGATCTAGCTGAGGGAGCATTCCCATGCTCAGCTTTATAAATTTCATTTCACGTACATAGATCAAATAGTCGTCTGCAGATACAGACTGGTGATTCTTCAGATATAGAGTCATCATCTATGGTTAGGATGACTATCTGTGTAGATCCTTTGTACATTTGATGCTCTTATATCCTTGAATATATTGTAGCCTGAATGGATGAAACTAGATGCGGGGTCTTCAAACTCGTTCAATTTTCGGTTGATGTACAGGTCAAACCATATGAAGAGATGTTCTGAAGTTGAACATGGAAAGACATCGCCTGATTACTAGCCAATGATGTGAGATGTTAACAGGCACGAGAGGAATCAACGATAATGATAACGACCCTCAAGGTACTACAATGCACTCCACGTGGTGTGAATATGTGATCCGATGTCAAACACCACGCAAAATCTTTCAGTCGAAGGCCATTGATGTCAACCTGTTGCTGGAAGTGAGAAACCTGCCATTGATGTATGCAAGCTTCAAAGCACTAAAAGGGTTGTTTCTATGTCATCTTCTTGGATAATGAGCTGATGTCGACAAGAAGTGACTCATCGTAGGAGGGCCTTGATGTATCCCACATCTATGACACGAAATGAAGTAAATGATTTCTGGAGGTGAAAAATGAACTGGTGACATAAGGTTCAGGAATGGGAATCATGAAAAAACTGAAGGTTGGAGGTATTGCAGTGTATGAGACATTAACTGGATGGTGATTTCTCAACTAAATGAATTCCCTTGAAATGTCGGTGAGACTGAGATGAATTGGTAGCATTAACCCCAAAATATGGATGGTGTGAAAGACCAATGGTGAGATGACCGGTGAACAGAATAACCCAACCCAACTCAATAATGGTGATGAAGTGAAAGTGTCATGTTCAAGAGTGACTTGCTACCAAAAATTATTCAAGTTTCTTCCCTTTTTCCTTGGTCATTGCTAACCAATACCTCTTTATTTTTTGTCAAGCTTGAGGAGGATAACATATGCTTGTTCTATAATTCGCCCTTCAAGCAAACCTGTCGCTATTTAATATTTTAACGAGTCTAGTGACAGTGAAACTTAGTCTCATCTAGATGGACGAGTTTGTCACTATTGTTTTAACAAGTTTAACGACAAGGATAACTCGGTCCTTTTCATGTTTAGAGAGTTTGAAAACGGATGAAAAGAAAACTCCATAAGTTCCTTTTTGTAAAGTAATCCCTTAGGTCCAAAAAAGAACAAAATAATACAGGAGGGATGGCGTTTCCAATACTTTTAATGAGCTGGAAAAGACAAGCGCTCGACAATATTTTCACAATTAATGACTCTAAAAAGGGTTTAAAGAGGACTCTATTTTGAGGAACGAGTGATGTCTAGGGTAGAAATTGGTTTTGGTGATTTTGGAACTTCTCAAAACATGTTGATTTATGTGAAGAGGCTGGCTAATAAGACCACTCATTGTAACTGTTCCTCAAAAAGGGTAAAGCAACCAAGTGAAAGCATATGGTCGGCCGAAGAGATGGTGGTGATGAGATGAAAAAAACTAAGGCTCAAAAGGCTAATAGAATGGCAATGAAAAAGATTTAAAAATTGAAAATGGGTTCATTTTCAGACAAGCTTGAACCATGGGGAACTATGCTTGGATTCAGTTTCATTTTTACACAAGCTTGAAACAAACAAACTATGCTTGGCTTTAGTTTCATTTTTACACAAGCTCGAAACGAAGAAATTAGGCTTGAATTGGTTTACATGCCCCTAGCATGATGAAAAGGAGAGTCTCCTGTAACTATATGTAAATCACTGCGATGAAGCAGGATTGTTATCTAACCCTTCTTTGGCTTCTTCCGGATAGACAAAGGTGAATGGAGTGATAGGCCGATCATATAACCTACAGGGAAACTTATCTTTACTACTAGGTGCATGCCCCTCAAACTTCATAACATTCACCTAAATGGACCTTTTAGGGATGATGATTGACTTGGAGCTATATTTGAACTGGGAAATGAAAGCTGGTCAGCGGTGACAATCTTGACTTCATGCAGGAAACACATCACTCGGAAGAGTGTTGAAACAATAGATTCCATGTTATAAACATAGTCACTCCCAAGAAGTAAATTGTAATCTAAAGGTCCAAGGACTACGATCACATTCAGATAAATGGTCTTTCCTCCTAGAGTGATAGGTAACTTAGGAAGGATCCCTAATGGTCGACTAGTTCCTTTGTTAAAGCCTAATAGATTCTATGTAACAGGAATAAGCGGTGACAAACCAAGCTCTTTTCAAGCAGTTGAGGAAAGGATACTCATTGATGCACCTTCATCTATAATAGTGCCAGACACGATCATTTTACAAACTTGTACTATGATCTGGAAAGGCACATAAGAAGGAAGGTGGGATCCTGCCAGTTGATTCCAGTCAAAGGAAGTGACTAGACTACTTAGAGGGGGTGCCATAGGAACGGGAGGATTAACCCCTTGTGTTACAAGAACTGGAGGATTTTTCCTCTTGTCGTGATGGAATAGGTGGATTTCCCCCAAGTTCGTTAGAATCTGAAGTAATAAAAATAACTTTAATGGTATTATTTTCACTCTCTTCGGGAAAGGTATGATTAGCTAAAGACAAAATTAAGTCAAGTTTTTTTTCGACTTGTTGATTTGGGTCGGGTATAGACTCATTGGATTCACTTTCAGAGAGAGTGGTTTCGACTGATGGTTGGTTTTGGCCAACCGGTTCTTCAACTAGTGAAGGATTTAGGCAGAGTTCCCTGTAACCAGATGGAAGTCGCTGCGGTGAAGCAGGACGGTTATCCAAAATTCTTTTGGCTTCATCCAAAAAGGGACAAAGATGAAGGGAATGAATACCTTCACATAATCTACATGGAATCGTAACCTCTCCCTCTTGTCCATGAACTTTACAATCACTAGTTGATGGTGTGTTACCAGCATGATATCCAGAGGTTGATGACATAGGATGGTGTGAACGGGAAGACCATTCTTTCAAGATCCAAGGAAACTAAGGAAAATTTCGATGAAAATGGTCTCCCGCACAAATCATCCATGGATATTTGGGTTTGGGAGCAATGGTTGCTTGGTTGCCCCCTTACTGAATTGGCTTCTTCTTCTTCTCCTGCCCTTTCTTCTTCTTCTTAGCCCCCTGATTACCAGCATCAATACTTTCACCAAGCAAAGAGGAAGAAGGGGAGGAAGAAATAAATGAGGAAGAAGGAAAAGGGTCAACTTTAGGATCAACTGGAGGTTGACTTTTTCCAGTTGAAGGTGTACTCGATTGTGGAGAAATCACAACATTTTGAACCAAAGAGGTTGAAAACAGCCATACTGGCATGCCAATGGTAAGTTTTGGAAGGGATAATGTAGCCATATAAGGAGCATCAATATTTTCGAAAGAAGGAAAAGGACTAGGATTCCCATCAAAAGGGATTCCTTGATCAGTAGACTCTAGATTTTTCGCCATATGTCTCAACCTAAGATTAACTAAGGAATAGGGATGTTATTCACAGTCAATTAATTTTAATGACACTTTGGACACAACTTTTCTTTTTCAGTTTTTAAGAGTCGAGAAAAAGCTAAAGATGACTCTAGTCTCCTTCGATTTTTAATGAGCTTGAAAGGACAAGTGCTCAGATGGAACTTTTCTTTTAAAGAGTAAAAAATGAACAAAAGTGACTACTCTGGAAAATCTAGACATAGGGATTACCAGACCAATCACAAAACTGCAATATACACCTTGGTGATAAATTAAAATAAATTACCAAGGACTTATCTATGGTAGTCAATCTTCCCGAATGCTGTGCTTAGTGCATTGTGATCAATAAGGCGACAGACTCAGTTTCCTATGGATAAAGGATATAAGCCTATTGTGTTCTCCCAATATATACGCAACGGTACGGGGAGCACAAGTCCGTGCTAACACTTGTCATATCAAGGAGGAGCAATCACCCAACCTTCAATGAAAATGATAGCCACTAGTTTTAAAGACACAGGAACACGTCTCTAGCCTAGACCTATAGATATGTTGCATTAAGTTCCAAAGCGTTGTTAGGTTCCTTGAAATTTATTTTAAAGTTGATCTTGTTTAGAGTTTTCCTTTTAATGGTTAACTGCGTGATGATGATCTGAAATTCCTAAGATGCAATATACAATGATAAACAATCTTTGTTTATTTGAGCAATGAAAATGCTAGCTACTAGGGAGAGAAGATAATAGTGATTTTAAACAAAGAGAAAAGAGCACACACTAGTGCATTTCCCTAAATCTCCTTTTCGCACACAAATAAAAAAAATGCTAAATGCAAATGCATGTATTTGTTTTCACTCCTTAATGTGAAAAATTCCAAAAAGGAAAACTAAATGCAGCAAAGATTTGAAATATTTCACTCAAAATGACATTTTCGACAATTTCTTCTACAAAAGAGAAAGGAAGACTTAAAACGACACTTTTCAATTTTGAATAAAAATACTTTTGACACTTCGAATATAAACACATCAAACCAAATACATGAAGAAAAGTTCAATCGATTATCAAGGGAAGGAAGAATTCACGACACTTCTCCTTTCGACACAAAATGACAATTATGACACTTTTTGTATCAAAGTGACAAATCGACTTAAACAACTTTTCGACAAAGGATTGTAAATGATGAACAAATAAACAAAAAAATTCACTAATCCTAATGCAATTGAGGGCTGATCTAAGTGATGGAAGTAAGCTTTAGTAAAGAGGCACAATTCATTTTAGCAAAACAACCAAACAAAACTGAAAAAAGGTCAAAAATCCTTAATTTCTAGATGGAAAAAGAGTTCAGTCAATCATCGCACCTAGGCTTCACAGAAACAGAGATGCATCGCACTTACTACACTTGGGAGGTGCGATGCATACTGAATTATAGTGGAAGATAGTGCGATGGTCCAGGGAGTGAGTTAAGCTGGGTTTTGATGAACAATAAAGAGCAAAGTATGAAGGAATTTCTTGAGAGGTTACTGAGCTACCAAAAGGGCATCTAGATGTGCTTGTAAGTCAAATGTTTAATTCATAAACTAAACCAGAGATTGACTGAAGTAGCATTCATCTATTATGCAATTGCAGAGCAAGAGCAGTTCGAAGGCTACCTGGCTAACTTCAGACTCTATTTATAGTTTATAAAACAAACAATAACAACAAACAAACATTTGTTCATTCCCCAACGGAGTCGCCAATTTGTTTATGGGAAAACTAGTATTCCTAAAGAATGATAGCCCTCTAGGTTTGGCAGCTACCCTAGAAACAATAGTTTAAAGCAATTCAATGATTTCTTCTATGTGCAATAGATAAGAGAAAGATAATGGAACCAACCTAGAACTTCCGCTTAATCCCTTGCTTGATCTCTCTCCCCTTTAATGGATCCTGCAACTCCTCCCTGTACTTAACATGCTTGGAGAGTACCTTCACAAGTACAGCAACAAAGAACCATCAAAACATCGTGATTTATTACAACATAAACATTACATAATCAGATATATAATGAACAAATGATAGCATTTACAAATGATAACATTCACAATTGCACAATCATATGGAAGAAAAATTGAAGAGATTTATTAATAGAAAGGAGAATTACAACCTAGTTGTCTGATCCAGCATCATCCTCCTAGCTTCAATCCTTCTTCACCTCATGAAATAGCAAGATCACACCAATAATGCAATGCTCTTTCCTCAAATACAAACTATCAACACTTGCAATTTACAACATTCCAGCCTCTAGATCTTTGGATGAGGGATCCATTTATAGATGTGTGCAAGGGTGTGAGTCATCCATGGGGTTTGATTAGTCTCATTTCACTTGTTACAATCAGTTCCACAAGAGAAGGGATTGGAGATTTCTTAGATCCCTTATTCATCCTTGGGCGAATTTAGAGAGGCAAGTGGCATAGGAGAAGTTTCTAGAAGATTCCATGAGCAACCACCTACCAAACTATCTCGGAAATTTGTCCATCCTTGCCCATCACACCCTATAGAAGGCCTAAACAATATTGATCACACCCTGGCAGTGTACCACTCAAGATGCATTGCACTTTGCTAGTGGAGCAATCAGTATGGTTCAATTTAGGCAATTTCTGGATGGTTTCTCAGATGGAACTTTTGGGGAATGATGTATTCAGATGACTATGTTCTTTTAGGGTATGAAACAACTCTTTTAGGGGTTTATGAGCGCTAATACATCGACATATAATTTTTGTGTTGATGTGCCCAAATATTTCTGTAACACTTAGGAAGGTGGGAAAAAGTGCCATGCAAGATGGCACTACGTTTTTGCTGCACTTATGGGAGTAGTCTTGGGAAAATGCATTTTTCTCTATCATGAATTGTCTAAATTACTTTCTTGATGAGTCAAATGATAATTAGACATCCACATATTTCTAATGAGCCATCAAGATCTATATTTGGACCTTCGGAAGGCCTCTAAAAGTTACTTCTACCAATTTCTTTGCATTTTCTCCTAGCACGTTCTGCTTTTGCCTGAATTCGCTGCATTTTCACTTGAGAGTCAATTTCCTTAGTTGACTTAGTCCATATTCGACCTCTACTGATGTAATTTGTCATTTGTGATGTTGTGATGATGTAAATAGGTGTAAATAGGTTGTTTAGAGTGAATGTGAAGTAGATACATGCATGTAAATGTCTTTTATGGTCAAATGTATCAATTTTTCTATTTAGATGAGAGTTTGTTAACCTCCCTAGTCATCAGGTTATGGTTAGAAATATTTTGTGAACTGCTCCACCACTCATGGATTCAACCCTTGAGAGAGGGATATGTTGTTTTGCTCTATATGCATGATTTTCTTAATCATTTGGAGGGTTGGACATCAGAGGTTGGAACACTTGTAACTTGTACTTCAACTCTTTATTTAGGAAATCAAAGGAGAAGTTGTAGCTATTATCTAGGAATTCATGTGCAGTGAGTTCGTGATGATGTATTTTCTTTGTTATAGTTTTATATGAATGATATGCATCTCTCCTTTCCATACCTTATTTCTTTTGTGATTTTCCTTAAAGGTTGTAAGCAAAATTCTTTTCATGTAAGCTTTGTTTTGATGGGAAAGCCATTTTGTGTAATTTTTCTTCCTAACTAATGAATTCATGGTGCACATGCTCATTAAGACGTTCTTACTCTTTCAAACCCTATACTACACTAAAAAAATACCTAAATCCATCACAAAATTATTTCTATCCTGCTCCTCCATATATTTTCTGCTGTAACTCTTTGATACTTTAACCTAGCTACCTAGTTTTCATCCCTAATCTAGCATCAAAACCCTAAAACCTCAAAACCTACCTGAGCCTAGCGTACCTAGCCTAATATTATTTTACATTCCAATCAACCTTTAGCTGTGATTTTGTAGAGACAGCCCTCTTTGGTTTGGTAAGGATAGCTACCAAACAGAAAGCTTGGTTTGAGGTTACCTCCATCGATCTCCTCCTCAGCCCGAGACATTGTGGAGGATAACAATTCCAGTGTTAGACTTTTTTTTGGAGCTCTCTCAGCTTCTGTTGGAATGTATGCATCCTATTTTTCACCTCCATCCCTGCCCCTCCACTAGCCTTCAAATATTTCTATGAGTTTGGGGTCTCTCAACCAGAAGGACTCAAACTGGAAGGGTCAGTTATTAGGCCCTGTTTTAAGGTTGATCTCTAGCCGAATCAGCCAATGGTCCGATCCTGAGCATGGGAGAATCGAGGATTCTATGTAGATGTCTCTTTTAATCACCACTTGTGAGACTAGAAATCGGTCCAGGTGGGAGGAAATCTGATGAGTATGCCCGCTCTTGTTGTTCCAAGTGAAAATCCCATTAGTGGTTGGCAATACGAGATGCAAGTCAGTTATTTGGTTCCAAAATTTTTCCATATCCAAATATAGTTTATAGAGCCCTCCTTTTTTCTCATCTAAGTAGGTGATCATGTTGAAATCCCCTGCTACTATCCAATGTTCCTCAAGGTAGACACCTCTCAAGTTGGCTAGATTTAAGAAAAACTCGTCTTTCTCCTAGAAGGTGTGGCCCATAAACCCCTGACAATAGAACCTAGTCCCAAGATCCAATGTGGTGAAATTTTCCAGATAATATTTTGGGAAGGCTAAGTTAGCCTTCAATCCATACCTCCACTGGATTCCATAAGATATCCAACCCACCTGCACTTCTCTGGGAATCCTAGAAAATCACCTCATACTGGGGTTTAAAGCTCTTCATGAACTCCCAAAGTTTGGTCTTTGAAATATTTGTTTCTTGAATCTACATAATACCTGTTCTATGCTTTTTGACTCTCTCCTTCAAAAAACTTTGCTTGCCTCTACTGTTGAGCCTCGTATATTCTAGGATGTAATAATAATTTAAATATTTATTGAGTTGGTTGAATACCACTGACAATGGTATCACTGTTCCTGAGTTTACCAACATTTCCCCTACCATCTGTAGTGACTCATTTAGATTATTTCGTCCCCTCTTCTTGCCTCCTTTGCCCATTTGGTCTTGCTCTAGATTTTGGGTTGATTGGGAACCCAACTGATTTGGTTGTTCAGAGGCATGCAAGCCTTGATTGGATTTATACTGCTAGAAGGTTTATTTGTAGAGGTTTTTTTTTTTTTTTTTTTAATCTTCCGGGATGAACCTTTCATCCAGGTGCATCCACTCATTCAATAATCATCACATGATCTATTCCTTAGTGCTTATATCCTCCTTGTGCCCATCGATTTCCATATTGGTCTATTTTGGTTCTTGGGTAGGGGATTCCTTAACTAGATCCATGTTCTGGGTCGGGGATGATTCTGCCTTTCTTTTGGAATGACAACCTCCTTTCTGAAGGGTTGGCTAGGGATTGAGATTGGGGGTTGCAATCTTAATCCCTTCCTCTTCCTCTTCTTGCAATATCTCGTATCTATTACTTTTATACATAATTTTTCCTAGTGTCAGATGGGAATGGTTGGGTTAGTTCATTTGTTTCCTCTTTCTTTTTTGGACCTCTTGGAAGCTCGACAAATATTCTTGTTGCTTGGATTGGTTGTTTTGGGGGGCATTTTCTTCACTGTCATTCTGATTCAATGGGATATTGCGAAATAGGCTCCCATATGCATGGTGACGATGATAATGGAAAGGGATATGCTCATAATCAAAGGGGAGTAGCCATACCTCATCATGGTATTCAAGCTTAATGGATTGAAGCAGGGTTTCTATGATATTCATATATACACAAATTTGGGAAAATGAAGTATACCTTCCCCATCGAGTGGTATCTGCTACATTGACAAAGCTTCCGATCAAGTTCTGATGCCTTCCAAAATATCTAGATCCCAAAAATCAATGGGAAAATCGAATAGCTAGACCCATACAGGAGTTGCAAGAAATTTCTTCTGATCAGGGTTGTAGCACCCCTCCTAGTGCCAAATGAAGAGGCCACCATTGTTGTAGAAATAAGGGCCATTATCAAAAACCCATTCCTTGTCTCCGAGGTTAGTGAAAATTATTGTAAAGAAACCTCAGGCTTCTAGTTTTAATTCAATGTGGCCCTTTGACTACCATTTGTTTTGTATCCACCTCACTAGATCTTTCTCTAGTGGCCAAACTCTGATAAATTTGCATATAAGGGCATGATATTTCACATATTTCCTGTAAGTATCCGACTTGTTGTTTGGGATCACAAATATGGGTTTCTTTTCTGCTCTCGACAAACATTTCCCTCACATGCGGGCCTGCCATTGAGTGCCCAAAACCAAATGTCCTTTCCCATTTCCTCCTAGGATGTCGTTCGTTGCACCTTGGCTACTCGACTCTCCAGCTCCAATGTTTCGATAGGAGGTGATATCTCCCCGCCCCTCAGACACACTCATGCCTTCTATTAGCGCCGCAGTTTGTATCTGGTCTGGACTCAGTAGGGTAACATTTCTGTCACGGTTCGATTGGTGTGGAATCACGGTTTCTATCTATGGCTCTTCTAGCTTTTATCATTAATTATTATTTTTAATTATTAATTCTTATTTAAGTTTTTTTTTACTTGAATTAACTCTTTCTTTAATCCTTAATTCTCATTATTTTAGTATTAACTTTTAATTTTTAGTCAACTCTTATTTTAATCTTTTATTTTACTTTGGAATTGGGTAATTTTAGCCATCTTATTGTTATTTTAAATTATTTAATTATTAATTTTTAAATTTTTAGCTAACCCCCCGTTTTGACTATTATTAATTATTCTTTTTAATTAATTCTTATTTTAGTTAATTTGTTCTTTTATTCCTATTTCTATTTAATCCTTATCTTTTCAACTTCAATTTTAAATTCACTATTTGTTAATTTTGAATCATCAACTTTCAACAAATTCTTATTTTATGTTTTTTTATGTTATCAATGAATTTGACCAAAAAATTAATTATTATTTCCTAATAATTATATTTTCAATGAATTTGGCCAAAATTTTAATTATTATTTCCTAGTAATTAAATTTTCAATGAATTTGGTGAAATTTTTAATTATTGTTTCCAAATAAATAAATTTAACTTTGACCTTTAACCTAATGGATACTAATTCCTTTTCTCCCATAGAAACAACTCTTCAACACTCATTTAGTCATAAATATCTTTGGTCCCTGATGATGGATGGAGTAACCATTTGAAACGTTGGATGGATAAAAAATCCATTACACAGTTCTCTTCCGAAAATCTCTAACAATGTAATTTGTAGTCACTATAATGTTAATAAAATGTAGTGCTGATACATACCAAGATAGAAAAAAGAGATGTAGGTGTAATAGCCCCTTGTTAAAAGTTCATGTAATAAAAGTTAATAAAGGAAAAATAATACCGTGGTTAAGGGACACTTATTCCAAGCTGAATGTTCAGAAAATATATCCTAGTGGGTATCACCAGATGTGTTTATTGCTAAAGAAATTGGTAAAGGAAATGTATAAGGAATTAAAAAGGAAAAAATGTATTTTTGGCACATTTATTTATGAAAATAAAGGAAAATAGGGGAAAATGAAGGTCAAAGTTCACAGGTTCCATGTGGGGAGGAAATTGAAAGAAAATAATGGGAAATGTAGAAAATTGAGGCCTAATTGATAAAAAAGGTTTTGAGGATTAGTTTGTAACCTTTTGTTAGTTAATTTTTGGAGCTCTTGTAGGTTTTAACCCCATAAAAAAATTACCTGCATACAAATTCTAAAACACAGAAAATAAACAATGCGAGAGCATAACACATAAAACACATATACACAGATATTTTCCCCAGGATCCCAAAACCGAGACTACCAGTTTGATTTTTCATTATATTCCTTTCAATGTTACAATACATATTTATAAATGCTGGAGCATCCAATACCATGGACCGAAAACCATCATAGCCAAAACCATGAGCAAAAACCATGCACAAAACCATAGGTAGGTCCGCCCAACTTAATATAGGGTCCAATTTTTTTTTTCTCAAGGTGTTGTCCCGAACCCCATAGGGGGGGTATACCTGCCCCCTCAAACCCCCTGGTTAACTACGTGGTCTAGTCGTGGAAAGAATATAACACAACCCAATAGCTCTCTCATTATTCTCTCTCTTTTATACTCTTGGATACTTACAGTTTTCTTGGAGCACTTTAGCTTTGGAGCAAGGAAGGAAAAAACAAGCAAAGGAAAGGAATGAAAGCAAAGATCAAGAAAGGAAGAGCGGGATCAAGCAGCTTCAGCAGGAATACTGGTAGGTAACATATTGCATGTGTGATTTCCTAGTTGGTGTTGACATGCATGGATTTTCATGTTGGTATATGGTTCTCTTGTTGTTGGTTTTTCTGGGTTATGACAATGATTTTCAACCTAGCCTTGCCTTTTTTTGGAAAGCCATGGTGTGATGGGATTTTTTTCTAGGTTTGAGCTTTGGAATTCCTGGATGGTTTCGAGGTGTGGGGTAGAGGTGGTCTCAGGAAAATCATAAAGGCCTAGGAATCCCTTGAACTCTTTTGGTGGGATACATAATGAAGCCTGAGGGTGGAGTCTTGGTTTAGCACCAAATGATCTGGTGTGGATTTCAATAAAGACAGAGAGATTAGTGTTGGGCCGTGAATACGACCACTTTGTAACACTTATTCCATCCATTTTTACTCTTCTATATTATATCATTTGTTATAATTTATCATTTAATCCATTTTATAAATGATTTATGCTCTTATGGATGAATATTATTTATCTTCCTTTATTTCTAATAAATTGATGATTATGAATTATTTTATCAAAGATCGTTTTAATAAATTGGTTATAACATTATTCGCCATTTTTAGCCTCCAAGATAATTTCCAGATTGAAGATTTGATCATTAAAAGTGCCAACTCAGAAATGCACTGGAATAAGAAGTGATAGTTTTGCGGTTGAGATTCTGAGCAAATGAAGACGAATCTGGAAAATCTGGAACATGAGTTTTGTCCAGAACGGACCCAATTAACTTTTTTAAAGAACGGTTTGCCCAAATTCGACTTTTATTGAGAGATACGTAGGATTCTTTGAGCACAATTTTCTCAGATTTGCTGTTGCGGCCGCCCTTCAAATCTCAGCTGCAAAGCCAAATTTGTCTTGTTCTTGTTGAGAGATAGATGGAAATATATTTTCTTGTTTATCAATTGGTTAGAATCAATCCAATTTTGTAATAGAATCATGTTGTAATTATCTCTATTGTAACTTCTCTCTGCTCTCTCTCTATTTAAATCAAAACAGAGATCAGAGAGGGAGAGGGGAAAAAGGATAGAAAATTAAGGATTCAGAACTAGAGATTCAAGAATGATGGTGGATTATTCATGATAGGATAGAGATTGTTGCATTTCCATTGTAATCTTCAAAGATTTTGTTGTTGTAATGATTTCACAGTTTGAGGATGAATAAATAAAAGGGTTGTTGTACATTCTTCTCATCTGAAGTAGCCCAGCAGCATCCGCTAGCGGCTAAGGGCCCAGCCTCTAGTGGAGTATGCTGCTGTTGTATTATATCTTTCCAATTTCCGCCTTGTGATGGTTTGATTTAGTTCCTATTTCTTTGAAACATATTGCCTTACAGTTTCATGTTTTTGCAGCAAGCTATTATAATATTTTATGAAATTGTTTTATTGCACAAGTTGAGATTGAATCGTGTGGCTATTCTTTTCCATCATAATAGTGATTATTATCCTTCTCAACGTATATTGTTATGCTGCTCATTTCAAATATAAAGCTTCACTGTTCTAATTCAATTATGGTTTCATTCCATTTGTTGTTCCGTTTGATTGATATTCATTACAGATTGTTGTTCAATAGGTTTGGTTATTCGATTCCTTTAATTCCAGTTTTATGTCCATTTACTTTGTTGTTCATTTCTGTTGATTAATTGCAAGAGTTTGCTTTTAAAGAGTTTTCCTAGTTTACTTTCAATAACAGTTTCAGTTCATTTTCGATTTCCTTTTAATCGCTTTAAAGTAGGACTGTCAACTGTAGAGAACATTGGTTATTGCTTCCTCGTTCCGAGATTGATTGTCTTGTTCCAGTTTGATTTTAATTGCATCAATTTCTAGAGGAATGAGTTATTGGTACTGTATCCTCGATTGATGGTTGTTTGAGTGAATGATTTAGTTTAGAACATTTCAGTTTCTTACTGTTCCAATTAGATTTTGTTTCCAACTTTCATTTACTTTTGGATTTTAAGCACTATACTGCAAAACATTACTCTTGAGTAAATAGCTGCCTCAGACTGAGTACATTCTTGAAATAAAAATTCGTCCCTGGGTTGAAAATTAATGTGAGGTAATTAGGAGTTAAAAAGATCCTTTTTATTGCTCCACACCTATAATCCGGACACATGCGCCATGATCCATCCTTCTTGTGCACCAATACTATTGGAGCAGAGAAAGAACTTTGACTCTATTGAATTATACCAGCCTCTAGCATTTCTGCAACCATATGTTCAATTTCACTCTTTTGGACATAGGGATATCTGTACGGCCTGATGTTTAGAGGAACACTTCCTGGAATCAGATGAATAGCATGATGATGATCATGCATAGGTGGGAGACCTTTGGGAGTCTCAAATACCTTGGAATGATTGTCCAGGACATTTTGGAGATCTGGAGAAATAGATGATTCTAATGTGGAGACATCTAGCGAACATAATTGTGCAATTACACCTCTTTTTTCCTTTTTTAGAAGCTTTGTCATAACATTAGAGATGATTATCTTTCCTGGTTTCCCTGCAATACCCCTTAATTCAACTTCCTTTCCTTCTATAGAAAATTTGATGAAAAGTTCTTGAAAATTAAAATCTATTGTACCCAAGGATTGTAGCCATTTGACTCCTAGTACAACATCAGCACCTCCCATCGGAATGGAAAGAATTGGGCTAGTAAATACATATTCTCCCATGGATAGCTTGATATTATGGCACTTTCCAGAGAAATTTATTGTTCCTCCATTTACAATCATCACTCGACACTCTGATGCTAGATATAGGAAGCAATTCAATTCTTTTGCTACCTTACAATGAAAAAAATTGTGGGTGCTTCCTGAATCAATCAAAACTATTACCTTTTTCTTCTTGATTTGTCCTTCTATCTTGATGGTTTGAGGAGTGGTAATTCCCACCAATGTATTACAAGATATGGTTGGATTTATTTGTTCTTCATCTAGGCTTTGTTCCTGGAGTATATCCTCTTCTTTTGACCTTTCTTGCTCCTTTTCTTCTTCCTCTTCACAATCTATGTAG
>APFE031421999.1:0-13748 GCA_000404065.3 Pinus taeda | reverse complement strand
TGGGTCACCGCCTATGCTTCCCATATGGCGCTGCCTGGCACTGTGTTAGATGAAGGGGCATCGGTTAGTCTTATGCCCATTACTACTTGGCGAGCTTTGGGCTCCCCATCGCTTGTACCTGTCGCACCGAATCTCACCGCCTTTGACGGAGGAACGAGTCAACCATTAGGGATCCTTCCAAAGTTCCCTATCACTTTGGGAGGCAAGACTGTCTATATAGACGTCTCGGTTACCCATGGTTCTTTAGACTTCAGTCTTCTCCTTGGTCGTGACTATGTGTATGCCATGGGAGCCCTTGTTTCTTCACTTTTCCGTGTGGTTTGCTTTCCACACGATGGAAGAATAGTGACAATGTATCAATTATCGTTCATTCATCCACAAGCCCCTCCGGCCCAATTGTCCTTCCCTCTTGGTTCTCATCCACCAGTTGTATCTGTCTAACCCCAGATCAACTACGTGGCCACCTCTCCCATGCCTATATCTAGCAATGACGCCATCGTGCATAGTGTCCTGGGGGCATTGGGTCCTAACTTCCGAGACCTTGACCTCCCACCGGGAGCGCCACTCTTGGAAGCCCCGACTTCCTGTTCATTATGATGAAGTTCGGGCGGAGCATAGTTCACCTTCCCTCTGTCAAGCTCCCTAAAAAATGAAATAAGGAGTCTAATGTATCAACCTCGTTAAAATAATGAAATGGCTTGTATCCGAGGATAGTTCATAACCATTATGTCAACCTTGTTAAAACAATGAAACGCGAGCTCGTGCATTTCGAACGCATAACCATTATGTCAACCTTCAACCCATTTTCAAATGGACTGAAGCTTGGGGGGCATGTACCTTGAATTGAGACACGATGCTGGGGGGGGCATGCCCGTTCCATTTCTCATAAAGCATATTTTGCATACATGATTTTCATGTGTGCTTTCAAGCTTTTGTAAAAATAAAATATATGCGTGTGTGTGAATACATTCCAATGGGTCGTTTGTTATGTAGTAGATACATCAGATTACATGTGTGTCGAACAGTCGCATAGCATATAAAACGCATCATTACGTGAAGAAAAGATCCATATAGGAATAAACATAAGCATATGAAAATAAATTCTTTTCCAAGCATAGTTTGCATGTGTGTGCGTGCTTTTAAGCTTGCCAAAAATATAAAAATACGTGGATCATATGTTGTGCAATTGATACATTAGATCACATTTGTATTAGACATTTGCATAGAATATCAAAACATCATCACATGTAAAAGATCCATCCAAAATCAGTATATATATATATATATATATATCGTGCGGCGCACTAAGGCGCTCAAAAAATAAATGTACATGTCTAAAATAGAGCTGATGTCCTCAATACGTCTGAGACATACGTCTCTCAAAAATATCAGTGGAAAATAAAACCTAGGCATCTACTACGGTAGGTTATGCTCTCTGTAGCATGCCACCACCCGTGCTACCTGCCTCAAAAGGCGGTGCATCCTCGGTTCCACACCCATTGTATGGATCTGTGCAGCTAGGGGGACCTCCTTGATCCCCTGATAATCTGGGACTCCTGCCAG
Organism: Pinus taeda; assembly: GCA_000404065.3. NCBI lineage: Eukaryota > Viridiplantae > Streptophyta > Pinopsida > Pinales > Pinaceae > Pinus > Pinus taeda. The sequence goes on along the minus strand of APFE031421999.1, from coordinate 12,185 downwards.
TAAGCCCTCAAGGTTGTGTACCACGGTCTCTGTCATGTCGCTTGCTAGAGGAGCTAAGGCCAAGATGGCCGCACCTTGCCCATCTCTCCGTGCCTCTGGGGCCAGGCCAAGGGGTCTCGTAGGTCCCACATCTGCACATCATAGCGTTTATTAGGACATGTACATGGAAAAATTCAAAAACATTACAAAAGATAAAAAATCAAAAAGAGATCAAGTGTTTTACCTCCATCATCCCACTGCTCTCCCGCAGGTAGTGGCAAGTCGGGATCACCGCGGAAGTCGATACCAGCATATGGCCAGTCCTCAATGAAGATAACCTAGCGATCTAGCCACTCGCGGAAGAAAACGCCCCACGACACTGAGCGACCGCCACCTCCACATGGCATGACTGGGGCCCACTTGGTGGCCCTCGTCTCCCGTGGACTATTATGCGGATCCACCACCATGGTCTGTAGCTGAAGGGCCGGCACCCACTCAAACATGAGCGGGAGTAAGAGCGATCTGTAGCCAAACTGCTTCGACTCTCCACATCAGCAGTTACTCAATTGTCTCTTCATGCTAGTTGTCACAGCTGCTGCCCAGTTGAAAACTGTGGGCTGTAAACACTCGAGAGCTAGCAATAGGTTGGCCTTTGAGGCCTCATGATTGCCAGACTGCCTGCTGCCCACGTCACTAGGAAGTGTATAGTACAAAGGACCATGTCACCAGCACCCACTAATGGAATGCTTGCTTTCCCGCTCCGTGTCTTGTGCGCCTGTGGGCACACTCGGGCCATGAGTTGGTCGAGCGTCTCGCTGCTGGCTCGCTGCCCCTCCAGGATGGGCATCACACCTCGGCATGACAATCCAGTCAAAAAATAGATATTTGTGGAATCGAACTGGATGTCACGGCCTCGGATCGTAAATTTCCCATCCACTGGGTTCCAAGCTCTGATCAAGAGCTCTAGGAGGTCTGGCTGTGCCCTCAAGCGTGGAGTGAGAAAGAAGTTTAGCAAACCACATGCCCGCATTGCATTTTGGCATCCGGCATCGGCGAAAGCGGTAATATCTTCATTGTCGTGGGGCCTCTCTTGCCACACAAAGGCCATTGTGTCCTGCATGATCACCCAGAAGCATTAGGCTGCCAGATTGTGAAAATTCTCCATTCAAATTCTTAAAAAACCAATTTTCACGGCGCCAGCGCGACTGTTATTAAAACAGCCACGCTGATAATGGTGGCCCTTTGTATTTTCTTTGGGTCAGTGTGGAAGCACACGGGTTTTCCGCGCTGACCCGAAAAGTGGTGTGTGTTGATAAAATCGATCAGTGCGGACCCGATGGGCGAATCCGCGCTGACCGAGAGCGCACCAACGCTCAAAGAATTTGGCCAAATGGCCAAATCCCACAGTGAAAATGCTTGAAAATAGGCTTAAAATAAAGCGCAGGGCAAGAGGAACCTACCTAGAACCAGCTGTCGGAAGGATGGCGTCCGCACGATGAAGAATTCGCTCGATCAACTTTGTAGTTCCACAACGTTCTCCAAAGCTCAAAATGGTAAAATGGTAAAAATGATTTTTACACCCCCTATTTATGGTAAAAAGTTCTTAATTGACTTTATAAAGTGGGTTTTGTCATCTTTTATCATGAATTTAGTCCTGATGTCATTATGGTATGCCTTTATGCATATTTTTTACTATGTTTTTCAACATATCGAACAGATTTATGCGGGTGGTTTTCTTGTGTAGGTCCTCGGAACCGGCGAAGTTACGATGGATCTATATACACTTAGTCGCAAAACAATGTCGTCTTTGAGCTCTTTTCCGACATAAAACAAGAAAAGATAGCCGAGCCTCCTTTCAGCTCGTTAAAAGGAACGAGAGGCGGTCACTTTTAAAGCTCTTTTTTCGACTGATTAAATTAACAAAGATCGCCGAGTGTTTGTCGTTTCGCACTCGTTATTGGCTCTAAAACGACGTACTTTTGACTGCTTTTTTACTTTTTTCGGGTCAAAGTCACTATTTACGAAAAGTACTCCTCAGTCACAATGATCGGGCGGTTCTTTCGAGCACCATTTTATACTTTTTCGGGCTCGAGAGACACAACTTTACGAAAAAGCACCCCCCTGGAGTTTTCTTTTCCGCTGTCTTTTCAAACTCTCTAAACATGAAAGGACGCCGAGTTCTTCCTTTGTCAGACTCGTTAAAACTTAATGATATCGGATTCCGTCGAGATGAGGCTCCTCAAGCATATGCTATCCCCGTCAAGCTTGCCATCCAAAAATAACCGGGGTACTCACCAAAAAAGGTGGGGGAAATAAAGGAATCATAATCGTCGTCATCGGCAGTATGTCGCTCTTGAACATGGCACTGTTTGCATTCGTGTTTGGGTGGGGACATCTCATCTCGTTTCACATTTGCCTCCATGGGTTTGGGTTATCCTATTTGACCATTCATCTGCTCATTGTCCTGTCGTCACGACCTTTGATCACTTGACCTCAAATACTGCCAAATCCGTCTTTGTGCCGCCGATATGTTCAAGAGAAGTTGGCCTCTGCAAGTATAACCTCCCTCTGATATTTCACACAAAACATATTGTCTCTTTCTGTCTCGTGTCGATGATGTGGGAAACACTATGGCCCACCTTCGATGAAGATGACTTCCTGTCGACTTCAGCTCATTATCCAGGAAAGTGACCTAGAGACCCCCTTCAGGTACCTTGGAGTCTGCATGCCTCAATGGCAGGTTCTTCGTTTTCGACGCGAGGTTTTCATCATTGGCCTCCGATCGGATGACTCTACAGGTGTTCGACACTGGCTCATTCATTCGCACGCCATGGATTGTACCTATAGTACCTTGAGGACCATCGTCATTATTGGTGGCCCCTCTCGCGTCTGTTAACAGCTTTCATCATTGGCTGGTAATTAGACGATGTTCAAGCATGTTCGACTCCGACTCCTGTATTCACATGTTTGGACTTGTACTTTGTTTGGGTTTGGATGGAGCGCAAGACCTTGGTTCTAGTCTGTTGCGGACCAGGTTGCGATTTTGTGGAGCTTATTACATGACTCATTGATGGATGGCTGCGCCCATACCTGAGTCTTTTGGGATGGCTACAACCATACCTTTTATCATCATGGTCTCTTCAGCTTGGTGGCTGCATCCATACCACAGACCTTCTATGTATGTCTTTTGGATGGCTGCGCCCATGCCTCGACTACATGTAATCGAAATATCAGTTGTATCTACGTGTAGGTTCTTCCTAGTGGTGTTCTGGTTCAGCAGTTTTGTAAAGCATTTCACCCCTCCCACTCTCTCGGGCTTCATGCTTTAGGGGGCATCTGTTACACAGTAAATTGTCACTGTCTCCTTGTCAGCCTCCCTACTGTGTCATGAAATCAAATCCATCATGCTCATGCTCTCTGAAATGGCCAGAAAACCCTCTTTGCCTAAGTTTATTGGATCATCGCGACTGTTATTGAAATAACCGCGCTGACTGGCGGATGATAGTGAAATTGGTGCACTGCCAGCGCGGAAGCACATGAGTTTCCCGCGCTGATTGAATTTCATAGCCAGCGCGTCCTCTGCTTGTACTAAGTCGCGCTGACCAGACCTCTTCTGTTATTGAGATGCGATGTCAGCACGCCAGTCTAGTTATACACCCGCGCTGATCCTGTTTGGGCTAGTTTGTTCTAACAGGCAGCCTTCTAGATGACTCCAGACCTGGTTGTTGGATTTGTAAAGGTCGCCCTCCCTTCTATGGCATGTCTATTCATCTTATGAGCCACCTTTCTTGGAGATAAGCTCATCCTTTCACTATTCATGGAGACTCCTTCTCCTATATAAGCCTCCACCATTGCCATGAGCAACTAGTTTTTGACATATAGCTTTGGACATAGAGGAATTCATAGTGCTTTAGTGTTGCTCTTAATAGGCAGTTGGTGTGTTAAGTGTGGATTGCTAGAGAGCTTAAGGAAGGTTGTGAAGTCTTGTTGTCTTGTGTGAGAGAGAGAGTTGTTTGTCTTGGGAGATCTACCTCCAAGGGTGAATGCTTATGAGGCTTGCTGGCTGGACCCTCTTGAGAAGGACTCAGCGTCAGAACATTGGTTGTACCTTTCTCTGTTTTTGATTAATAAAAGATAGATGACTACTGTTATGGTTCCATTCTCATTTGTCCTATAATGGTTAATGTGAATTACATCCTTTCTGACTGATGTATAGTTGCTTTTACTAGATTTTACGCTTGTGTTTGTCTTCTCTTTGCTTGTGCAGGTGTCCGCCCACGAGGATAGTGGAGGATTGTGACCGGCCGGAGTGAAGGAGTGAGAGTGGCATCTCTTCATCAAACATAGCACTGGAATCCAAGTAGGTGTTCATTACCCACTTTGTAATTGCAACTAGGAACTTGCAAAGTAGCATTGATTGATTGTTGCTAGACCCGTTCTGGGCTAGTAGGGATCGCCTCTATCTGTAGAGGGGATTTACCTCTCCAACAGTTACCGCTCATGCGCTACCGAGTGGGAATGGATAGAATATGAAAATCGGCCACCCTACAGATGACCCAAGGCCATCTTTTGGGCAAACCCGAAAACACAACTCGATTGCCAACCCACCTTTCACATGGAAAGAAACCCTGTCGCTGGTATCATCTTGAGGGGCATGAGGGGACCAACACGAGCCGGGGAACCACACCACAACAGCCCATACAGCCCCAAGAACTTAGAGAGCAGAAGGGAAATTGTTCACTCCCAGGACGAGCATGGCCAACATTACCACTCATGCGCTACCGAGTGGGGATGGAGAGAAGATGAAAATCGGGCACCCTACAAATGACCCAAGGCCATCCTTCAGGCAAATCCAAAAACACAACTCAATTACCAACCCACCTTTCACACGAAAATGAAGGGACGAGGGAGAGTCAGGCAAACGAGCTGCATGAACGTGCACAAAGCCAACCTCAGGTCACAACTTAGCATTTTTTGATACGGGCTCGTTCGCCCGGGTGCGCCCTCGCCCGACCCGCCTGAACGAGTTCACCCGAACGACTCGCCCGAACGACCTACCCTAACGTGTTCGCACACACAACCTCAAATGACTCACCCAAACGAAGGGACAAGGGAGAGCCGAGAAAATGAGCTGCACGAACGTGCACAAAGCCAACCTCGGGTCACAACTTAGCATTTTTTGATACGGGCTCATTCGCCCGGGTGCGCCCTCGCCCGACCCGCGTGAACGAGTTCACCCAAACGACCCGCCCGAACAAGTTCGCACGCACGCCCTCAAACGACTCACCGAAACGAAGGGAAAAGGGAGAGCAGGCAAACAAGCTGCACGAACGTGCACAAAGCCAACCTCGGGTCACAACTTAGCATTTTTAGATATGGGCTCGTTCGCCTGGGTGTGCTCTCGCCTGACTCGCCTGAATGAGTTCACCCGAACGACCCGCCTGAATGAGTTCACATGCACGCCCTCAAACGACTCACCCAAATGAAGGGACGAGGGAGAGTCGGGAAAACGAGTTGCACGAACATGCACAAAGCCAACCTCGGGTCACAACTTAGCATTTTTTGATACGGGCTCGTTCGCTCGAGTGCACCCTCGCCCAACCCGCCTGAACGAGTTCACCCGAACGACCCACCCGAACGAGTTCGCACACACAACCTCAAACGACTCACTCAAGCGAAGGGACAAGGGAGAGATGGGCAAACGAGCTGCACGAATGTGCACAAAGCCAACCTCGGGTCACAACTTAGCATTTTTTGATACGGGATCGTTCTCCCGGGTGCACCCTCGCCCGACCCGCCTGAACGAGTTCACCCGAACGACCTGCCCAAACGAGTTCGGATGCACGCCCTCAAACAACTCACCGAAACGAAGGGACAAGGGAGAGCCAGGAAAACGAGCTGCACAAACATGCAAAAAGCCAACCTCGGGTCACAACTTACCATTTTTTGATACAGGCTCGTTCGCCGAGGTGCGCCCTCGCCCGACCCGCTTGAACAAGTTCACCTGAACGACCCGCCCAAACGAGTTCACACGCACGCCCTCAAACGACTCACCCAAACGAAGGGACAAGGCAGAGCCGGGCAAATGAGCTGCACGAACGTGCACAAAGCCAACCTCAGGTCACAACTTAGCATCTTTTGATACGGGCTCATTTTCTCGGGTACGCCCTCGCCCGACCCGCCTGAACGAGTTCACCCGAATGACCCGCCCGAACGAGTTCGCACGCACGCCCTCAAACGACTCACTGAAACGAAGGGACAAGGGAGTGTCGGGAAAACGAGCTGCACGAACATGCACAAAGCCAACCTCGGGTCACAACTTAGAATTTTTTGATACGGGCTCGTTAGCTCGGGTGCGCCCTCGCCCGACCTGCCTGAACGAGTTCACCCAAACGACCCGCCCGAACGAGTTCCCACGCACGCCCACAAACGACTCACCCAAACGAAGGGACAAGGAAGAGCCAGGCAAACAAGTTGCACGAACGTGCACAAAGCCAACCTTAGGTCACAACTTAGCATTTTTTGATACGGGCTCATTCACCCGGGTGTGCCCTCACCCGACCTGCCTGAAGGAGTTCACCTGAACGACCCACCCGATCGAGTTCGCACGCACAACCTCAAACGACTCACCCAAACGAAGGGACAAGGGAGAGCTGGGAAAACAAGCTGCACGAACGTGCACAAAGCCAACCTTGGGTCACAACTTAGCATTTTTTGATACGGGCTCGTTCGCCCAGGTGTGCCCTCGCGTGACCCGCCTGAACGAGTTCACCTGAATGACCCACCTGAATGAGTTCGCATGCACGCCCTCAAACGACTCACCCAAACGAAGGGACAAGGGAGAGCCGAGAAAACGAGCTACACGAATGTGCACAAAGCCAACCTCGGGTCACAACTTAGCATTTTTTGATACAAGATCGTTCGTACGGGTGCGCACTCGCCCGACCCGCATGAACGAGTTCACCCAAACGACCCGCCTGAACGGGTTCGCACACACACCCTCAAACGACTCACCCAAATGAGGGGACAAGGGAGAGCCAGGCAAACGAGCTGCACGAACGTGCACAAAGCTAACCTCGGGTCACAACTTAGCAATTTTTGATACGGGCTCATTCGCCCTGGTGCGCCCTCGTCTGACCCACCTGAACGAGTTCGCACGCACGCCCTCAAATGACTCACTGAAACGAAGGGACAAGGGAGTGCCGGGTAAACGAGCTGCATGAACATGCACAAAGCCAACCTCGGGTCACAACTTAGCATTTTTTGATATGGGCCCGTTCGCCCGGGTGCACCCTCGCCCGACCCGCCTGAACGAGTTCACCCGAACGACCCGCTCAAATGACCCGCCCGAACGAGTTCGCACGCACGCCCTCAAACGACTCACCCAAACAAAGGGACAAAGGAGAGCCGGGCAAACGAGCTGCACGAACGTGCATGAAGCCAACCTCAAGTCACAACTTAGCATTTTTTGACACGGGCTCATTCGCCTGGGTGCGCCCTCACCCGACCCGCCTGAACGAGTTCACCCCAACGACCCACCCGAACAAGTTCGCACGCACACCCTCAAACGACTCACCCAAATGAAGGGACAAGGGAGAGCCGAGCAAACGAGCTGCACGAATGTGCACATAGCCAACCTCGGGTCACAACTTAGCATTTTTTGACACGGGCTCATTCACCTGGGTGAGTCCTCGCCCGACTCGCCTAAACGAGTTCACCCAAATGACCCGCCCGAATGAGTTCGCACGCACGCCCTCAAACGACTCACCCAAACGAAGGGACAAGGGAGAGCTGGGAAAACGAGCTGCACGAACGTGTGCAAAGCCAACCTCGGGTCACAACTTAGCATTTTTTGATACTGGCTCGTCCGCATGGGTGCGCCCTCGCCTGACCCGCCTGAACGAGTTCACCCGAACGACCCGCCCAAACGAGTTTGCACGCACGCCCTCAAACGAACGTGCACAAAGCCAACCTCGGGTCACAACTTAGCATTTTTTTACACAGGCTTGTTCGCCCGGGTGCGCCCTCACCCGACCCGCCTGAACGAGTTCACCCGAACGACCTGCCCGAATGAGTTTGCACGCACGCCCTCAAACGACTCACGCAAACGAAGGGACAAGGGAGAGCCGGGAAAACGAGTTGCACGAATGTGCACAAAGCCAACCTCGGGTCACAACTTAGCATTTTTTGACATGGGCTCATTCGCACGAGTCCGCCCTCATCCGACTCGCCTGAACGAGTTCACTCGAATGACCCGCCCGATCGAGTTCGCACGCATGCCCTTAAACGACTCACCCAAATGAAGGGACAAGGGAGAGCCAGGAAAACGAGCTGCACGAATGTGCACAAAGCCAACCTCAGGTCACAACTTAGTATTTTTTGACACGGGCTCGTTCGCCCGGGTGCGCCCTCGCCCGACCCGCCTGAACGAGTTCACCTGAACGACTCGCCCGAATGAAGGGACGAGGGAGAGTCGGGAAAACGAAGGGACGAGGGAGAGTCAGGCAAACGAGCTGCATGAACGTGCACAAAGCCAACCTTAGGTCACAACTTAGCATTTTTTGATACGGGCTCATTCGCCCGGGTGTGCCCTCGCCCGACCCGCCTGAACGAGTTCACCCGAACGACTCGCCCGAACGACCTACCCTAACGAGTTCGCACACACAACCTCAAATGACTCACCCAAACGAAGGGACAAGGGAGAGCCAGGAAAATGAGCTGCACGAACGTGCACAAAGCCAACCTCGGGTCACAACTTAGCATTTTTTGATACGGGCTCATTCGCCCTGGTGCGCCCTTGCCCGACCCGCCTGAACGAGTTCACCCAAACGACCCGCCCGAGCAAGTTCGCACGCACGCCCTCAAACGACTCACCGAAACCAAGGGACAAGGGAGAGCAGGCAAACAAGCTGCACGAACGTGCACAAAGCCAACCTCAGGTCACAACTTAGCATTTTTTGATACGGGCTCATTCGCCCGGGTGCGCCCTCGCCTGACCCGCCTGAATGAGTTCACCCGAACGACCTACCCTAACGAGTTCGCAAACACAACCTCAAATGACTCACCCAAACGAAGGGACAAGGGAGAGCCAAGAAAATGAGCTGCACGAATGTGCACAAAGCCAACCTCGGGTCACAACTTAGCATTTTTTGATACGGGCTCATTCGCCCGGGTGCACCCTCACTTGAACGACCTTCCCGAACGAGTTCACACGGACGCCCTCGCCTGACGCGAGTGAACGGCCCGCCCGAATGAGTTCACATGGACGACCTCGCCCGACCCGCCCGAACGACCCGCCTGAACGAGGTCGCACGGACACCCTCGCCCGACCCGCCCGAACGAGTTCACACGCACACCCTCCCCCGACCACCCCGAACGACCCGCCCGAACGAGTTCATACACACGCCCTCAAATGACTCACCGAAACGAAGGGACAAGGGAGAGCCGGGAAAATGAGCTACACGAACGTGCACAAAGCAAACCTCAGGTCACAACTTAGCATTTTTTGATACAGGCTCGTTCTCCCAGGTGCGCCCTCGCCCGACCCGTCTAAACGAGTTCACCCGAATGACCTGCCCGAACGAGTTCACACGCACGCCCTCAAACGACTCACCCAAACGAAGGGACAAGGGAGAGCCAGGCAAACAAGCTGCATGAACGTGCACAAAGCCAACCTCGGGTAGCATTTTTTGACATGGGCTCGTTCGCCCGGGTGCGCCCTTGCCTGACTCGCCTGAATGAGTTCACCCGAACGACCTGCCCAAACGAGTTTGCACGCACGCCCTTAAACAACTCACCCAAACGAAGGGACAAGGGAGAGCCGGGCAAACGAGCTCCATGAACGTGCACAAAGCCAACCTCGGGTCACAACTTAGCATTTTTTGACACGAGCTCATTCGCCTAGGTGCGCCCTCGCCCGACCCGCCTGAACGAGTTCACCCGAACGACCCGCCCGAACGAGTTCGCATGCACGCCCTCAAACGACTCATCAAAACGAAGGGACAAGGGAGAGTTGGGCAAACGAGCTGCACGAACGTGCAGAAAGCCAACCTTGGGTCACAACTTAGCATTTTTTGATATGGGCTCGTTCGCCCGACCCGCCTAAATGAGTTCACACGAACGCCCTCGCCCGACCCACCTGAACGAGTTCACACGGACGCCCTCGCCTGACCTGCCCGAACGAGTTCACACGCCCGTTCAGGCGAGGGCATCCATGTGAACTCGTTTGAATGACCCGCCCAAACGAGTTCACACAGACGCCCTCGCCCGACCCTCCCGAACGAGTTTGCATGGACGCCCTCGCCCGAACGAGTTTGCACGGATGCTTTCGCCCGAACGAGTTTGCACGGACGCCCTCTCCCGAACGAGTTTGCACGGACGCCCTCGCCCAACCCACCCAAACGAGTTTGCACGTACGCCCTCTCCTGAACAACCCGCCCGAACGAGATTGCACGGACGCCCTCTCCCGAATGACCCGCCCAAACAAGTTTGCACGGACGACCTCCCACGACCCGCCCGAACGAGTTTACACCGACGCCCTCACCCAACCCGCCCGAACAAGTTTACACGGGCGCCCTCAAACGACCCGCCTGAATGAGTTTGCATGGCAAACGACCTTCCCGAATGAGTTTACATGGCAAACGACCTGCCCGAACGAGTGTTTACATGGAAAACGACCCGCTCGAACCAGTTTACATGGGCTCCGACACACGACCAAAACCAAGGCACAAGGGAGATTCGAGCGAACGGGCAGCACAATCGTGCAGAAAGCCCACCCCTTGTCACAACTTTGCATTTTTTATATGGAAACGTGTGCCCTGGGTGCCGTCACACGACATGACACGACCTGACCCGACCCTCCCCAACGTGTTTGCATGGGCACCCACACACGACACGTCCCGACCCGCCCGAACAAAATTTGGGGTTTCCATGGGTGCACGACCCGAACGAAATTTTGGGGTTTCTGTGGGCGCCTGACCCAAACAGAGGCACAGGGGAGCGTCAGGCAAACGGGCCTCACGAACTTGCAGAAGACACATGGGCGGTCATGACTTAGCGCTTTTGGCACAGCCACATGTGCCCAGGCACCCACACACGATCCAGCCGGCCTTGGGCGAGCTAGCCTGACCCGCCCGAATGCGTTTGCATGGGCACCCACACAGGACACAACACGACCTGACCCAAACAAAATTTGGGGTTTCCTTGTATGCACAACCCGAACGAAATTTGAGGTTTCCATGGGTGCGTGACCTGAACGAAGGCACAAGGGAGCGTCGGGCAAACGGGCCGCACGAACATGTATAAGGCACAAGGGGGGGCATCACTTAGCATTTTTGGCACTGCCCACCGTGTCCGAGAGCACCCACGCGCGGCACGACCCGACCCGCCCGAACGAAATTTGGGGTTTCCATGGGTGCACGACCTGAACGAAGGCACGAGGGAGCGTCGGCCAAACGGGTCGCGCAAACATGCAGAAGGCACGCGGGTGGTCATGCCTTAACATTTTTTGCATGGCCACATGTTCCCGAGCACCCACTCACAGCACGGCACGACCCAACCCGACTCGCCCGAACGCGTTTGTATGGGCACCCACACACGACATGACCCGACCCACCTGAACGAAATTTGGGGTTTCCATGCATGCACAGCCCGAATGAAATTTGGGCTTTCCATGGGTGCACGACCCGAACGAAGGCTCGAGGGAGCGTCGAGCAAACGGGCCACACAAACGTGCAGAAGGCACATGGGCGGTGACGACTTAGAATTTTTGGCATAGCCACATTTGCTGTGCACCCACACACGGCACGGCACGACCCAACCCACCCTGGTCGAGCCAACCCGAATCGCGCAAGCAAAATTTGGGGTTCCCATGGCTGCATGACCCGAACAAATAAGGCACACGGGCGGTCACGACTTAGCATTTTTGGCACGGCCACGTGTGCCCGGGCACCCACACACGGCACGGCACGCAATGACTCGGCCCGCCCGAAGGAAATTTGGGGTTTGAATTGGTGCACGACCCGAACGAAGGCACGAGGGTAGGAATATATTCGAATCTAATACATAAATATACCTCGTGTAACATTCCCTTAATGTCTTCAACATTTTCTTTTGAATCCTTATAACACTTTAACATGTGCTAGTCCTATTTCAATGAGCAAGAAACTCAATGATAAATATAATAATAATAATAATATATATATATA